>JAUMHP010000048.1:17771799-17785880 GCA_032361065.1 Enteromius trimaculatus | reverse complement strand
TATATATGAAAAAAACACCACATGCATATATTTATACATATATGTTTTGTTTATTTATTTATGTATTTTTTAAAGTACTGGTTAGGAAGGAGTACAGGGAATTGAGCTTCAAATAAATAATTAAATAAGTAAAATAATTTAGAAAAATTAAATAAACTAATGTGAATGAAATAAGACATTTACTTTTCAGGCTTTGTGAGAATCAGACACAAGTAGTTATAGTAAAAGTATAAGATCAGTGCTTTTGTTGGAAAATTGGAAAGAAAGAAATGTTTTTTTTTTTTGTTTTTACTTCAAAGCAGAACCTGTGTTGGGTTTTGCCTCTGATTAGAGAGCGCAGAGGTGATAGCCTCAAACCAGGCATCTATCAACATCACTGTAGATCAATAGGCCTCTAGTGCTACTGATTTATCAAAGAGTTAATAGGTAATTAAGGCAGGCTGGGGTAATGAGAGGTAATGGCATGATCGATAGCATGGACAAACCAGAAACTGACATGCTCATTTAGATGACAGTCAATGTCTGGCCTAATGATCTTCAGCAAACTATGTTTAAATCGGAGAGAATTTAAGAGCATCCTATACATGTTAACCTGGGAAGTGCTCAGTCAAATCATGATGCTCTTAAAGAGACTGGTCACACAAAAATGACTAATACGTTGTTTATTCCTGCTAAAACACAACAGCTTTTTTTACAGTTTTAAGCTCCAAAAGGACATAAAATCAACCCATAAAGAACATTTTCTGTCTGTTTTGGAGCTTGAAAGCTCTTGATGGGAAATAATTTCTCCTGTTGTTAAATTAAATAAAACATAAATCTAATTTATGGATGAGTCAATTAATTAAGAGAAAGATGCACCTATTTGCAATTCAATTTGCATTTCATTCTTTAACAATAGGCGCTTATTGAAGATGTAGTCTTAAGTCTTATAAGAGGTTTTTCTATAAGCCTCTTTGTTCTTGTAATCAAATTGATAAGAAATACATTTGGATGCTCTGACAAGTGACAAGCATAGGTCATAAACCACAAGCAAGATGAGATAGCAACTAAAAGGGCTTGTTAGAAAATTTATTTCTTGTTTGTTGTATATTCATGAATGTCACTTTGATTAATGAGTGTTGGCCATACTGATAAAATGAGATACTTTATCTGTTGTCAAGGGATCCAGTCGCTGAGACCTTCTTGTGGTTCCACAATACTTGAAAGAAACATCACACTTACACTAGACATAATTAATGTCAAAATCAATTTTTTATATTCATCCGGATAATTGCCCATACTTATTTAAGTCACTACTACATCTATGGAGAGCATCCAAAGTCACATGTAAAAATCAAGTTTTTCTGGGATTTGGCTGTTTTGTGTTGTGTTGTTTTTGTGAAAAGGTGAACGTAAAAAGGCTAAAGAGAGAGAGATGCAGTGGAGCACGGTCTCTTGTCTCCCATAGCAACCCTGGCATTTCTAGTGCATTTCCTGATACATGATGTTCTGTTTTGGAAGGTTACACTGACATGCTAGTTAGCATGTGCCGAGCGCACCAGAAATGCAGGAAAAGACAAAAGAGGACTGTATTTTTAGGAATGGCCTAACTAGGTCATGTGCTTCACGGCCAGGAGAAAGCTGTGAAAATGGCTGCTTTCCCATCACTGCGGAGAGCTTGTGCTTTTCATGTGAATCAAACGCATTTCGGTGGATAGCATGCCTTTCTTCAGAAATTATATCTATCAACCTCTTGCTGTTGCATTAAAAAACCCCTGAATTTAAAATGAATATATGTATTGGTCATTGAACAATAGAAATAATTTGATGATCAATAAAAAATACAAACTTTTTCCTCAAGTTGAGATTTAAAATGAACACGAAATCAAAGGTGACTTAATATATTAAAAAGTATTGTTAAAATATACAATGCAAAGCATATATAATTCCAATTTTATGTGTTTATAATTCCAATTTTATAATGTTATAAAATGTTTCTGTTTCAAATAAATTCTGCTTTGTTTAAACATTCTATTCATCAAAAATTATGCTTTTTTTAATCAGTTTCCACAAAAATTAATAGCAATAATAAATGTTTCTCGAGTAGCAAATCAGCTTTTTTGACACTGAATACTGGAGTGATGATGCTGAAAATTCAGCTTTGCATCACAGGAATAAATTACATTTTAAAATATATTCAAAGAGTTATTTTAAATGGAAATAATATTTCATTAAATTAGATTTTTACTGTATTTTTTAAGAAATAAGTGGAGCCTTGGTAGACACTTTTGATTGGTATTTTTCCTCTTACAAAGAAAGTACAATGGCTTGTGAACATTGTTTTATGTTGGTTTATATAAAGCGCTTGCAAAAAAAAATGAATACAAAAACCATTATGAGATGACATTCAGCTTTGAAATGACTCTGAAAGTCATTCTGTGAATAGAAATATATTCATGAGGTCATGGGCAAGTACAGCGATCAGGCTGCGGCTGATCCCCTTCACCTTTACTAGGAAAAGTCCAGGCTTTGTGAATCTGTTCTCTAAGCCTTCTGAGTTCAATAAGGCACCACTACATACTTGAATTATACAAGAAGATTATATTTTTCAAAGGATTTATTTTTAATACAACCAGTGCTCTACCTGGCGGCAACGTTATCACAACATTTAATTCAGTCTGATATGAAGAGGATTTGATAGAACTTGCTTTTTCCAGTGCCTTTGCTGCTCAAAAATACAAGAATAACATGGATATTGAGGAAACGCACTGGATAATAAACATTCCCACAAAATTAATCTGAAGGAGGGACTAACATGAGAGACTTATTTCCAATTATAAGAGCCAACTAGCAAACATCTTATGAATTACACGTTGGTTTGGTGAACTTATCTTTCTTTCTTTGTTTCAGACCCAGAAGGCCGCAGGTTGAAGGGCATTCAGAGGAGTACAGAGACAGGGCTGGCCGTAGAAATGCCCAGCCGTACGGTCCGGCAGGCGAGCCACGAGTCCATCGAGGACAGCATGAACAGCTATGGCTCGGAGGGAAAGTGAGTATTAGAAATCAATACTACATTTCTTTTTAAAGGAATAGTTTGCCCAAAAATGTCTGAAAGCCCTCACGTGATCCAAGTAGATGAGTTCTTCAGAGAGATTTAGCGTTACATGACCTGCTCACCAGTGGATCCTTTGCAGTGAATGGGTGCCGTCAAAATGAGAGTCCAAGCAGCTGATAAAAACATCACAAGTACTCCACACCACTTCAGTCCATCAATTAATATCTAGTGAAGTCAAATCTACATGTTTGTAAGAAGGTATGAAGACACAATCATCACATTTGGGTCCATAATATTTGTTTAGGACTGTTCTGATCTGTGCATATTTCAAGATGACTTCACTTTGGTTTGAAGTTAAAAACATCTTAATAATGGATTTGCTGCTTACAAACACACAGTTTTCACATCCTGAGATTTTAATTGATGGACCAGAGTGGTTTGGATTAGTATTGATTTTTATTGTGATGTTTTTAACAACTACTTCCTCTCTGAAGAACTGAAGCCAGACAAATCTGTGATTTAGTTTGTTATCAGTTTGAACATGTGATGGGATAAAAATAGGAGAGAGTGTTGCATTACACTGAAGAAAAGTGGAGGTGAGATGAGAAAAAACCTTTAGAAATATACCTCTGTGCACTGACTCTGGATATATTCAGCTACAATTTCATTCAGACAATTCTTTCTTCAACCTTTCTTCCTTCCTTCTTTCTTTCTATCTTCTTTCCTTACTTTCTTCTCTTTCTTTCTTTCTTTCTTCCATCCTTCTAACAAAAGGTACAAAAAAGAAGAGATATATTATTTCTATCTTTTGACAACCTTAGTATTTTTATTTAAAAACTACTTAATATTCCTTCCTTCCTTCTTTCTTTCCTTCTTACCTTCTTTCCATATTCCCTTCTTTCTTTCTTTTTTCCGTCCTTCCTTCCAACAAAACCTACAAAAAACAAGAGATATTAATTTTTTATCTTTTGACAGCCTTATATTTTTATTTAAAAATCATATTTTCAGTTTGACCAGGTTAACAAAGCAAAATTAAAATCTGGAATCTACTTAAATACGTGAATCACAGTTATATTCATGGGTCTCACATTCTCATTGTATTGGTTTGGGATATATAGCATGTGTTATTGCATTAAATCTTTTTCTAGAAACAGCGATGTTCATCCAATAACTCTCAGGAGAGTTAATAAAGCAAGAAATAAAAAAGTGTCTGAGGTATTCCCATAAGTTACATAACCGACAGGATAAACCTCTCTTCTCAGCAATAAACCTTTTCTGAATGAAATCCAGAGTTCAGACCTTCTGTGTTGATGTACTGTAAACTCGTTTCAGGTCTGGACACTGTCTGGAGTGTCACATCAAAGCTACAGGTTTTGGGTTTTGCTTGATGCAGTCTTATTTTAGCTCTGTTGAGGACAAAAGCTGTTTAGCTTTAATTCCAATGTGCCAGAAAGTTTTACACAAGTTGGATACATAAATGGAGAAGATATTTGCTGGTTTGGGCTTGTTTGAATCAGGGCTGTTATCTAAAACTCGTTCATTGAAAATAACATTTATATATATGAACAGACAACTCCATTTTTGACAGTTTTCAGAAATCCAGTTAATCTGAATCAAACTACAGTTGGGTTATTTTGACCAGGTTAATAAGAACTAAAAATACCAACACAATAAAACAATAAAAACATGAAAACAAAATACAAAATATGATTATAGAGCATATTATCTGAAGAGTACAACAATCCTCATTTTTAATTAGTTTGAAGCTGATGTACTTAAATAACTAAAACTATGTAAATAAATAAATAAAAATGAATAACTATAATATAGGCATTTTTGTAATTAATGGCCAAAATACACACCAGAGTTACTAAAAGTAATACAGTGAAAACAAATAAATAAATAAATAAATAAATGTTTATTAAAAAAATATAGATTTAGATCATTTTAATTAATTAAATTTTTATTGAACAAACACATTTTTTTAAATGAATTATCAACCATTAGACATACTGTGGCCTTTGTATGAATGTCATTGCATTAAATAATATAAAATATATAAAAGCAAGTGCCATTTATTATTTATATATAGAGAGAGAGAGAGAAAGAGAGAGAGAGAGAAAGATTGCACTCATACAAAACATAGATTTGGTATAAAATTGAGACAAAATGTATTGGGACACTTTACAGTTGCCCAAAGCTACAATATAGACATTAAGAAAGGATGCATCATGCATGATGATATAAACTTCACAATAAGACAAAATAAGAACCACGCTTTAATGACAAAAACTTCAGAAATGCGCTTGCAGTTAAAAACAATATGTTCTGTTACATAATTATAACGATATGTTATGCTCGACCGTGGTCTATTCTGCATAAATTTTCCCTCAAACTCTTTGTCCAATACCCAGCGCTCCATTAGATATTCACGAACAGACAAAAACTCCCCGCGACCCTTACGTAATGTAGTTGGATGCTCTTCCTGTGCAGCTCCATCATGGGAGTAAAATCCAGCCCAGTTCAGCGGGATTACTGCGCAGTTTATGGAGCATGGGGATTAGAGTTTTGGCTGCCACTGCTGAGGATATTTTACCATATTACATTGCATCTTATGCATCTCATGAATACATAACAGAGTAAAACATATTTTACATAAACACTCACTGTCAGTCTGGGCTTTGACAAACAACTGTGATGGAAAGTCACAGAGCAAGGCTGATTCAAAACTGATTCAGCTTTTTTTTTCTTTTTTTGTTATATGTATTCAGTATCTAGTGTTTATTTTATCTGTTTCCATTAGATATTGTTTGTGAATTGCCTTCTGGCTTTTTGCCTTTAAATACCTCAAATGTTAAAATCAAGCAAGTTTTTAAATCATTTACAAATATTAAAACTTTACAAAGCATTACAAAGGTATTAAAACACTTACAAACTAGGTCTATAAAAAGTTCATATTAAAAACTGCTCAGGTTTAAAACATTTATTTCTTTGCAGTTGTCTCCTACAAAACAATACATTTAAATTCAGTTTCTAGTCTATTGATCTTACAAAAATCAATACATTTTCATAGAAGCATAGCTATCTTTAAAGTGGTTTTATATGTGTTTTTACTTCATTAAAACACATCTAGACTGATCTCTTGCATCTCTGACCTGCACAGCTCCCACTTTTGTCAGTAAAAATGTCTTATTTGGGGAGCAAGAAGTGCGAAAGAGGTCACATTAGTGACATTTATGTAATGGACCTGTCAAAATGGCCTAGAAAGCAGCAATCTAGCGCTCTAATTATAACTCCAAAAGCAGAACTGCTCATGGTGCATGGACCAAAAATATAATCATTAGATGTCCTGAATAAAATCATTTTGATGCATTTTAAACAGCCAGAAACAGAAATGCAGTGAAGGTAATATGAGTAATTTTAAAATTAAAAGTGAATGTCCTCAAGTTCACACAGGTGCCCAAGCACAAAAATAACCACAGCTTTGACATTTGACATCCAAAAAGTGTCCAGATAAGCAGTACATCTGCAGATGTTTTATTTAACATAAAACCTAACAAACTTCTTTTTGTGAAATTATTTGCATGCATGTTCTGTCCCCTGAAATCAACGATATTTCATATACTATGAAATTCATACATTTTAAGTGTCCAAATACTTGGACTTGGCATCTGTAAAAAAGTAAGATTTTGAGGTCTATATTTGGTAAATTCTCAAAAAGATAGGATAAAAAATCTAAGAGATATAAATATAATTAAACAGCTGATCATTATAGTTATTATTTAAATAATAAAAATTGCATACATAAATAAAATAAAAATAAATAAAATAAAAAACCTTGTTAGACTGATTTTAATTCAGCTAGTGCCCAAGTAAAAAACATCTCTCATTTTCATTTAGTTTAACTTGATATACTGTACTAACATACATACAGGTATTTAGCTATGCATATTTGATATATAATGATATATTAAAATAAAAATTATATAGAAATAAAGACAAAAACACAGAACAAAATTATTAAAATTGACCTAAAATGAAAAAGTAAATAGAAAAATAAAACATTCAAAATATTGCTAAAACTATAACAGTATCTTACTGATGCTAAAATAACACAGTCTCCATCACATTTAAAAATACGTCTGCACTCTATTTCAGATGTACAAACATTTCACGCATTCCTTTTACTCTTTTTTCCCAGAAAACAATAACTCTTGTACTTGCATGCAGGATCTGTTTAAAACGTTTGCATGCGATGAATACCAGAGAGGCAGAAGAACGGCGCAGAGACAGTGATATATAAAGCAATTGAGAGCAGTGCACTGAGACGCCATGATTAACACATAACACAGACAAATGCTTATTCGAGTGACATCAAGAATATGGCGTGTAATATGTGGAGTGCTGATAGGTGTATTTGTCACTCTCTGAAGCATGTGTAGTAATGCGTGTGTGTTTACTGCTGACGCCAGTGCATGCAGGGGCCGGTGACTAACAATCACTCTCCTTTTTGCCAGATAGAATGATGAAATGTCACATACGAGAGAGGAAGAGGGTGAAAGGAATAGTTTGTCCAGAAATGAACGTTCTGTCATCATCTACTCACCCTCAAACCCAACCATCTTTCTTCTGCGGAACACTAACAGAGATGTTTTGAAGAAACTTTCAAGCAGATTGTGACCACAGCTGTCAAATTTTGGTTCTAATAATGAAAAAAAGATAACACAAGTACCCTTAAAAGTAGTCTGACTTGTGTGCTTTTTTCCTAGTCTTCTGAAGCCATATGATATAACTTTGTGAGATGAACAGACGGACAGAAAGTTGTTTTCAGAATCTGTTCGCTTGGCTGCCATCTTTCAGCAGCTATTTTACATTCAAGTACAGCTCCTGTCTGCTTAATCAGAAAAAGCAGAACTCGTGTCAAGATTTAGTTTCAATAACCAATTTTAAATCAGCAATACATTCTGTAACAATGGTATCACACAATTAGCTTTTTTTACTTCAAATTGTGCTTTAAAAAGTTTGTTATTAATAATAATAATGATAATAATGTGTGTGTTTGTTTTATATTTTTTATTTTATCTATATTTTATATTTTTATTCTTTAATTAGCCTTTATTTGTCTCATTTTCCAGTAAATTCACTACCGCTTGGGGTCAAAAACATACAAACATCAAACAATGGCTTAATTTATTTTAATTTAATTTATCTTATTATTATGATAAAGTATTATTACAATTAAAAATAACATCTCTTCTATTTGGATGCTTAATATACTTTTTTACAGAATTACTATGGAAAAAAACAACATTTATTAATTTACTATACAGCAAATATTAACTTTTTTAACATTATAATTACTGTAATTATTGATGATTTTAATGCACTTTTTCTGAATAAAAGTATTAGACTGGAGTGTATATATGGAAAGTAGTGTATAGGTATATTCATATCGTTTATTTATAAGTATATTCAAAAGTTAAATTTACCAAATGCAAAGCTGCATAAAATATTAATATAAAATAATAATATAATATAAAATATAAAATACATCTTCTTTTCAACATTGTTATTTAAATCATGTGTGGAAAAAAAAAGATACCTTGTCTTAATTAATGTGTTAATATCTTATATTTAAAAAGTTAATATCTTAATATAAATATATTCATTTATTTTTTTTAATATTGTGAAAAATAAATGTTGAATAGACTTGTAAATAAGTTATATAGACCACTTTTCTGATTGGAATGGGATTATATGGACTCCAAAAGTTCC
Source organism: Enteromius trimaculatus (assembly GCA_032361065.1). Lineage (NCBI taxonomy): Eukaryota > Metazoa > Chordata > Actinopteri > Cypriniformes > Cyprinidae > Enteromius > Enteromius trimaculatus. Next base: position 17,777,071 of record JAUMHP010000048.1, on the reverse strand, counting down.
AAAAGGCCTTGGAAAGAGATCTTAGGAGTAAATGATGACAGAAGAACAGAGAGAGACGAGCGGATAGAGACACCAGACGAGAGACTATATGATGAACTAGATATTGATGTGGGACAAAGAGACGGGATGGAGTGAAAAATGAGCGAAAGAATGAGGAGGCGATGAAAATGGCATCTCTGGGGATGCCCAGTCTAAGTATTAGGAATCAGGATTGTCTGGACCCTCCCAAAAGCATTTTAAAAATAGACCTGCGCGGAGACGGTAAGCGAAAGAGACAGAGCCGGGAATGTGTGGAGGGGCGCTGGAGAGAATCGAGGTCAAACCGCAGAAAGAAAATTAATTATGAATCCGTCCACATTAGCGTGGAGGATTATTGAGAACAAACACACAGGAATGGGAATGGAGAAAGGAGAACAAGAGAATGACAGTCACATAGAGAGCCAAGGGAAGCTTTTTAAAATAAATATAACATATTAATAAAGAACTGCAAAAACGGATGACTATTCTCAGACAGGTTTCCTGAACACTCTTCCATCTGCCATCGGTCGGTCAAAACACATAGAATGTAAAAACAGCTTATGTCGGGGTGGTTATGTTTGCTCTTTGGCCCCTTTTCTGCTTGCAAAAGAAAAGCATACTTTCTTCAGCACCATCTGTTTCTGTATCTAAAACGGAGATCTTGTTACAAAAAAAAATTAGACCTAATTAATCTCATCCGAGCACAAGTAGCTGCCTTCTGTTTGCTGAAAAAAAGTCTGTGATAAGCAATATAGGATTCTTCACCTCAGTATACTAAGCTAGTTTCTTACAGAAGATCTACCTTAAGAATGAAAAAGAAATTTTGAATGAAATTAGAGATTGATAATAAAACTTTGCTTCGTAATTGTGATTTTACTCTTATTGTTATATAATATAATATTATCATTTATTATAATATAATAATTAATTAGGAATATAAAAAATGCATTATATTATTAAAATTAAATTATTAAATTAAATATATATATTTAGTTAAACATTTATTTTATAATATTGTGATTAGAAAATATGTAATATATATATCAATCATAAAATGAATATGATTAAAAATATGCAATCATAAAATGCATCAAATATTTATTATTAGTTTTTTATTGTCTGTTTGTCTTTTTGCTTTATATAGCCTTATATAGTTTAAAATACTGCAATAAGTATTGGAGCTTTTCTATTATAAACTTCCAAATTTGTATCTATAACATAACATATTAATATAATTATAATTTTAAATTATAATATAATTGTGAATTCTTAAGTAATATTACCTACTATTTTTTTAAGTAATTTTGTATAGTCATAATATACTTTATATTCTAATAAAAATTTGACAGTATATAAAATCAATGGTATATATTAAAATCACTGGTTCTTAAATTAATAGTTTATTCAATTATAAATACATCAATTATATATCAGTCAAAGGCTACCTTTTTTTCTTTTTGCTTTAAATATTGTTTGTAATATTATGAATAGTTTTAGAGCTTGTTGGTTTAGATTAAGGCTTAGAATTGTTCACTGAAGATGTTTTAGGAGGAGAATATTAAAAATAATTCCAGAAGGCTGATGAAAAAGTGGGCAGTCAGTGTTGAGCTATTAGATGAAGGCCAGACCTCCTATTTCAAGAGGTCATGAAGGCGAATATGACATGGAGCATGCGGCTCATCTCCTGTAAACGCGTGTACAGTACACTGAAGTAATGAATTTTTGGTCTCAGATCTGCCTATAGGAGCAGGAAGCAGTGTGATTATATGCGTGTGCGCTGGCTGTGCTCCAGCAGAGCACTCGGTGCTATCAAAGCTCAGCTTCACTGTCAGGCATAAAGGCTGTCTATCTTCATTACATAAAAGAGAAGTGTCCTCCGCCCATCGATCCCGTCCCCCATCACAGAGCCAGGCTGTTATCAGTTCAGCCTTCACTGAATGAAGAAAACCATCATAATGTGTGTCATGCATGCTTGCCTGGTGTCGATCTTCAAAGCAATACATGCTTCCTTAATTCAGGCAGTACTTAAAACAATGAAATATACGTATACAAAACATTATTTTAATAAAGCATTGTATGTTCCATCCAGCAGACTAAATAAAGTGCATGAATCAAATGAATGCAGACTTTCACAGTAACACTGCCCTGTTTTCTTCCCTTTAGTCTGAACTACAGTGGAATGTGTCTGGCATCAGACGCTCAGTTCAGTGACTTTCTGGACGGGATGGGACCTGCTCAGTTTGTGGGCAGACAGACACTAGCTACAACTTCAATGGGTGAGTGCACTTATACATCACATGTTAGTGTAGTACAAGTGAACAGGATAGGATTATTGTGCAAATAATTGCGAAAATACGCATTTTGTATTTTATTGTGTTAAATGATAATGAAAATTGTGCATCTTATTAGATATGTATATGTAAATGATGGAAAGTCATAAACATAAAGACATGAAGAAAAAAAGTTATGTATAAAAAAAGATTGAAAATGCTAAAAAGTATTATTATTATTGTTATTATTATACTTGTTTATTGTTTTTTTTCTTGCCCTATAATTTATAATTTGTTGATAATGTATAGAATATAATAATTATATTAATCTTATATTATATATATATATAATATTATATTAATCTATTATTAATATATTAATCATATATATATATATATAATACTTAATAATTACCCATTTTACTGCATGTTAATGTATTAATGTAATTTTATATATACTGTCAAAATGTTTTATAGGCATATATATAATACTTTGGCATACATGTTCACTGAAATACAGCTTTTATGTCATTTATTCAATCATACAACAGCAAACAAATAAACATTAGCCTTATGCTGTGCCTCTGTCTTTTTGCTTTAATTATTGTTTATCATTTTTACAACTAGATCTTTTTAGATATGTATAATAAATGCAACTTAAGTGATAGAGCTTGACACCTCTTTTGTGTTCAACAAGTGGTCATATTAGTCGCTTAGAGCTTGTCAAAAGGTTGTTTGTATGACAAAATATTCAATAATATAGGGGGAATTAGAATGCATGAAAAGAGAATCTATTTTGATACTTCCCAAAAATGATTATCAGTTTTGTTGGAGTATGGTTCTGTTATATTAAAGTCCCTAACATTTACAAAAATGTCTCATTGGTTAACATTAACATTATACGCAAGGGGATGCTATTAAAAAATGCAGAAATAATGTCACTCAGCCACGTCACTTGACCCTCGTTAACGTGTGTATTACTGTCTGCAGGAGATGTTGAGATCGGTCTGATGGAGAGGAACGGACAGCTGGAGGTGGAGATCATTCAAGCTCGAGGACTCATCATGAAGCCTGGATCTAAGGGCCCTCCAGGTGATTCTTCATCGGACAGCGATACAGCGATTACATTCGTTTAGCCAGAGGACAAAACCGACTACAAACGTTTATAGATTGGTTCTCAAACACAAAAGCTTCTCTTAGATTATTCTCCACTTCTTATCTGAGCTTTCATTATCCAAAAGCGAGAATGTGTGTTTTGAAAAACAAGAGAAAATTGAAAGGAGACGTCTAAATCGGTGGCTCTTCAAGGTGGCTTTCAATATCTTGTGGATTTCAAGGATGCCGTTTGAATTATTGTATTTTTTTTGTTTCCTTCTTCTCTTTCAGCGGCCTACATAAAAGTCTACCTTCTGGAAAATGGCATCTGCATTGCCAAAAAGAAGACAAAGTCCGTCCGGAAATCGTTAGATCCTCTTTACAATCAAGTCCTTGTGTTTTCAGAGAGCCCACAGGGAAAGGTTGTACAGGTAAACATTTTTACCTTTTATTAAAGAAAACGATGGTTGCTTGTGCAAAACTCTACTAGAGGATACATCAGAGGGATGACATATTAAGCATTAGGGGTTATTTAGAAAATATGAGCAATAGAAATAATGTTGCTTGCACTATAAATCTGCATGAAACCAGCAAACGAACCTTAGAGTGCTTCAGTTTCTTAATGCATTTAACATGACGGTGTCAAGCACTCCAGATGCATCTGTCTGGTTATTTAAATGACAAAGAAAATAGACTCTAATTTACAGAAAGTTTCCCCACGTCTTTTCCAATTTGATGTTATCTCTGTAGGTGAGGTGATGTCAGTGAGTGATCATTTCTTATGCGTTCCCTCCATCATTTAGCTCCACTGCAGAGAGAAATGGTGAAGAAACAGCAATGCAGTAAACGCTTTATTTTTAGCAGCGCTGAAGGAATGAGGGGAAACATTTCATATCTCTCAGAATTAGACATTTTTCTAAGGACAAGACTTATAAAAGCCTGTCACAACAAACATTAAAGGTTAGAACAGACTGCAGGATGTTCAGGAAACATCGGGTGGTGGGAAAAATTTGCATGTGTTTATTCACTGATGTATGGCTTCCTCAGTCCAAACATCTGTCATTATTATGTAATGAATCTCAGGGAACTTTCAGACTGATCTAGGCTAAGTTATTCTTATTCTTCAGTTATAAGTTATTCTTCAAAATTTTCACACATTCATTATCATATTTGGAAATTCTAATTATTCAGTTTTGCTGCAAGATGGATGAGTCACACAAAATCTGTCAAGAATGTACACGGTATATTACATTGTGTGTACATTAAGAGAGAGAGATTCTTTTTTCATGATAATAAATCACATTATATAATGCATTATCATAATTGTAATTCAAAAATACCGAAAAATATGATGTGCTATTTTAATTGTGAACGAAATGAGATTCACTCAGACTAATGAAACTAAAAACATTATTGAATTACAGTAGATAAAAATTGAGAATTATGAATGTATGACTTGTAAGGAAAAAAACAGCATTATGAATTATGACGAATTGAAAATTGTGAATTAGGATTAGCATTTTAAATTATATGATTCACCCAGATTAATGGAATTAACAAAGGAAATTATGAATTAAGGTAAATTCAAAATTGAGGATTTATGAATTTACAAGGAATGTATACATTGTGAGATTTTATCTATTTTTGGAACTAGCAAAACATTATAAACTGTGATATATTTGAAACTGACAATTCTGAATTTATGGATTAGCAGGAATATATGCATTTAAAGTTCTTAAAATATATAATGACATTATACATAGTATATAATATGGATCATTATAATATGGACTATTTATGAATTAGAAGCATTTTATATTAGCGCTGTCAAATAAGTTTTTGTTTACAAAATATGTGTGCACTCTGTGTATATTTATCATATATATATA
>JAUMHP010000048.1:17747921-17759802 GCA_032361065.1 Enteromius trimaculatus | reverse complement strand
GGCACAGTCTCTGAAGTGCTGCTCATTTGATGAGAAGCCTGTAAGGAAGAAACACAGAGGCTCTGGGGTTCAGAATTGATTTATTTCTTTTTCCAGCGTTGTTAACTTAAACTAAAACTATTAAAGAACATTTACTGAAATAAAGGAAACATTAACTGAAAACATTATGATAATTTCTGCTATTTGCTAAATAGAAAATAAACATTAATAAAAATGAAATAGAGAAAAATAACAAAATTATAGTTTTAATCTCAAATTACAATGTAAAATATAATATTCATTCAAAATAAAAAGAAATACTATAGAGGCATATTAATGATGTCTATATATATATTTAATACTGAAACTGAAATAAATAAATATAATATATACATATATACATACATATATATATTTAGTTGCCGACTCCTAAAACTGAAATATAAAATTAATAAAAACTAAATAAACATGATAATAAATATGATGTTAGGAATTTTTAATTACCTATTAAAAATATTAAATTATATTTTATAAATAATAAAACAACATTAATATAATCTCAAAGATTTTTTTTTTTATGGATTTGCCACACAGTGTGACAAAACAAAACAATGTGGTTTCTGTTGTCAAAAGAACAAGATTTATAATAATTACATGACCTCAAGCTTTCAAATATGAAGTCTTTAGTGGTCTAGTTTCTGGATGAGTCATTTAAACATTCAACACAATGCGTTTGTTTGTCAAGAACCCGAGAGAGATTTTATTTAGAAAATTTGGTACATTTGGTTCTTCGAGTGAACCTTCATGAAGACATTTATTAACTGACATGTCTTCTGCCTGTATAAAAGGCAGCAGTCTTGATTTAGCTTATCAGTGCGTGTTGTGACGCATGTGAACTACATCCAAGACACGGGAGCACGCTGCCAAAGACATCACTAGCGAGAGCTTATCCCTTCTCTCTTCATGAATCACGGCTGCTCGATTTATCATTAGTGTCACACTTAATTAACCAGAACTTTCAGGTCATGTTAAGAATCTGCCACCAGATTTAAAAGCCATGGTAAGCCCAAAAATAAAGACATGTCTGTCATTCTCAGACAAGTAACCTTGCTTTGTACTCTAACTGCAAAAAATCTAATCAAAACCTAAAATCAACATGACATGGCATTCGAAATGCATTTTAGCTTGAATACGATGAAGTGAAACAGGCCAACAAAAGATTTGCGGAAAACTTCAGCCAGCCATCCAGATGTCGTATAAGTTTATTTCTTCATCAGAACTGATCAAATCGCTTGCTCACCTGTGGATCCTCTGAAGTGAATGGGTGCCATCAGAATGAGAGTGATGTAATGCTAAATCTGTTCTGATGAGGAAACAAACTCATCTACATCTTGGATGGCCTGAGAATGAGTACATTTTTAGAAAATTATTATTTTTTTTTTTTGTTTACAATCCCTTGTAGGAGTGTGTTTTTTTACCTGTCCCAGAAGACACCATGCCAATAAGTGTGTGTACGGACTTCATGAGCTGCTGATGTTGTCTCTGCAGGGCTGAGTTGTTGGTGCTGGCCGCTCTCAGCTGTCTCTCCAGAGCTGTAATGGCAGCTGTCTGTCTCTTAACCAGGTCCTGCAATCGCTCTTTCTCCTCCCTCATGTCCTCCAGCTCCGTCCTCTGCTTCGACTCCAGGACTAAGACCTTACTCTCCAAACGACTTGTGGAAACAATGTTTAATGCATTAGTTTAAAAGGATTCTACCATTAAGTCAAAATGACACTTTTTTCAAAGCATCTCCAGATGTTTCTAAGAAATTCTTAGATTGAGCAGAAATAAATGTTAAACGGAGACCTTGGGCCGCTACCTTGGGACTTTACAATAGGATGGACAACGGTGTTTTGCAGCCTATAGGGGTTTATATAAAACATTTAGACCTAAGTATTTAACTCTAGCTCTAAACCAATCCCTCACCACATGTACTATACATGTTTTAGAAAAGAAGTTGCTATTACTTTTAATATGTCCGCAACTGCCCAGAAAAGGTCAGAACACCTTAGCACCTTCCAGAACACCCGAGCTACAGGTAAGAATACCCTAGTAACCACATAGAACTCCCTAGCAACCAACCAAAAAATAATTAGTCAGAAAATCCGAGCAGCTAGAATACCCTATAAATCTAAAAAAAATGCTGACTTTTTAGCATCTTTTTGTAAGTGACTCATTTAAATTCAGTTCATTCAAAAGGCACACACTTTCCATCCAAATTACACAAAAAGGAAGCAAAGATGCCTAGAAGTACACACATCACGTGAATTTAGTTAGCTGCTATTGGCAAATTGTTCAATTTAATAACAATAACAATAATAATAACTGAATAACTGTTAACTGTACTTATGATCCTAGTAGATTCTAGCTTGTCCTGATCAGTTAACACACTGTAAGCAAAATGGAAAAGATAGGCTATTAGTAATTTTCCCCGACATTATCAATTGTCTATTGTAACCCTGTAACTTTAAGAAATTTAAGTTTACTGTCAAGTGTTTAATAATGCATATTATTTTACAAACAAACGTACGATACATACATATATTTTATGCTGAGATTTGATGTTATGACAATTTTGCTTTGTGCAATTATGCAATGACGTCATCTCACAATTACATCACAAATGTCCTTTAGCAACTTTTAGCAACATAAAACTTTCTCTTTTTTGGTTGAAAATGCAAACAACTTTTTGAGGATGCACCCTAGCTTATATAAAGTCCCATCAATATACTGTAAGCATTACATATCAACATATACTGTATGAAGGCATACATTATCATCTTGAAATGCCCAATTATAGTTAGACTGTTATTCCTGCTCTTGCTAGCTCCTGTCATGTGAAACAAGTCTGAACTCTGGGCCTTTAGGAAATGGAGATACAGTATATCCATCAGCACTATAGGTTCATGATTTAGTGTCTGGATCAGAGGAGATAGCATTGAATCACTCACGTCTGCTGTCAAAACAATTTACAGCCACACAACAATGAGCCACGGCTACAAAAAAGAGTTTCAGAGGAACTCCGCAAAATCCTGCCAGCTTCAATCTCTGTGTAATTTAGTGTGTGTGTGTGTGTGTGTGTGTGAGCTGAAAAATAACACCACCCGAGGGTTTGAGGCTGAAAATAACTGGAAAGCAAATCAAAACTCAATCGAGCCATGTAACTGGACGCTTACTTTGCTAAATTACAGTAGATAGTCATTAAACATGCTTTGGTTGCCAGTGGTTCTCTGTGCTTATGTTTATAAATTGTTCATGATTGATTACACAAATAGTTTTCGCACAATCGATTGGCAAGGACTGCTGAAATCCCTTGCCAGAGTTTGTAATGTGTACACAATGCTGAGCAATTGTTTGCTGCTATTATACTATGAAGCTGACCCACGCTAAACCCGCATCAATTCTGGGAGCAATTACGAACACTTTCGCTCGCACCGCCGTAAGTCACCTCGGAAAGGGCGAAAACTCTCTGTTCTCATTCGTAAGGGAGTAACATGAAACACTGAACCGTCTGTAACGTGGCGGTCCATTATAATTACGTCTGATGCCCCCATGCAGCTACCAAAACATTGCTAGCAACACAGTTCAATTGGTTGTCAAAGTTGAATGACAACAAGCGTTATCTGTTTAATCTAGCGAGAGCCAAGTACAAAGCTTTCTGGGAAACCCTTTGTCCGGCTTTGTAAGTGTGCAAAGGAAACTTGCCTGGGGTCTGCTTTGTGTGCTGTGCTTACTCCATAGTTATTAAACATTACAAACAATCAATTAAGTTGCTGATTATTTCCCTTTACAAAGCCTTTACCCCTGCCGACTGACCAAGTATGGGAAAATGTCGCTTTGTGTACAACAAGAGAGAGAAAAGTTGCTGTACACGGTCGAACGTGCAGATGCAGACGCGATCTGACCATTAAAAATGACTTGCACGGATCTTATTGCTCAGCGGTTGTTTAGAGTTGTATTGAGCACAATTACATAATGAAGTTCTCAGTTATCTCATGCAAACATCATTTCGCCTGGTGTTTCTCTTACAATATCATAGGGCAAATAAAATAAACATGTAAAATAAGGGAATTGTTGACAAACAGTATGGAGGTATAAAACCAATGCAGAAGATGAAATGAATCTCATCGTGATTTCTGACAAGCATTTTTTGCACACGTTAACATAACAAAAGTATACTTTAGCAGACAAAACACTATAGTATAGACTGAATTCAAAACAGAATTAATGGAAGAAATAAACAAAGATTCATTAAAAAGTCTTACCTGTTCTTGTCTTGAAGTTTGGAGATTTCTGAAATCTGTGTTAAGAGTTCCTTCTCCAGTTTGTTTGTTGATAATGAATTCTCTAATAACTGAATTGCAATTCTGGATGTCTGGTTCATAACCTTCAAGTGGAATACAATAAAAGGAAGAATGGGTGATTACAGAAAACTATAATATATGATTTTGTACAGTATTTGATATGATACATTCTCAAGTCTGAGAATGCTTTATTTTCCTTTAAAATGTAACATTTTTAATACAATGATCAAATGTGTGATGAAGGGACTAAAGGGGGTCGCACACCAGACGAGAAGCGCAGCGCCACGTCTAGGACAGCTAGAAGTATCGCACACCAGACGCGCACATTCTGTAATATGATTTGTTTGCTCTATAAAAACAAAGATGCTACATATTTTTTCTATATGTTTACATTTTATTCAAGCTGTAAACTAATGTAAGTTGTACAGTATTTGTAGCAGTGGTATCTTGGTATAATTAACAACGATTTGAAACTAATATGATGTTATTTAAGGAATTTTAACAGCGTCCTGAGTGCGCCGCCAGTGTGCGTACACCCATAGAAAACAATGTTTTCAAATTTTAAAGACATGGCTGCGCTTCGCTGTGTTTCTCGTCCGGTGTGCGACCCCCTTAAGGGTCGAGTGGGGATCCAAACACTTTATTCACAAACGTGATCAAACAGGCACCGCCAAACACCAGCAAACAGTTCAATCCAGGAAAAGGCAAAAGAGTAATAAACACGCAAGGGTCAGGGCAGGCAGCAAACAATCAAGAAACTAGTAAAAAGTCCAAGATCCAAACGCAAAGAAACAAGGACAAGGAACAAGGGTATGGCTTTGCAATAATCAGCGCATGAGAGAGGGTGAGGGCTTCTTTTATGCTAGACAGAGGGGAACACAAGACAGAACCAACCAATGAGAACAAGGCACATGAAACCAAGGAACCAATGGGGACACAACACACAGACAAGGGTAGTACATGAGATAACACTCCAGGGTGGAGTGCCCTCTAAGGGGGCGATTGTGACATAGCCCCAAGGAGCGGCTTCCAGACGCTCAAAACTGTAAACGGTCTAAAGTCCAGGAGGGAGGCAGAGCGGAGGTGGAAAAGGGTTAGTAATGAAGTGCCAAATCCATGTGGAAGTAGACAAGGACCTGAAGCATGGAGCAATGGCGGACCTGGTCCATGGAGCAGTGGCAGGTATTGAAGCAGTGGAGGACCTAGGACATGGAGAAGAGGTAGTGGCACACAGGACCACAGCAGTGCACTTAGAGAAGGGAGCCACTGTGGTGCAGACTCCAGGGCATAGCAGACAGCACAGTCGCCTTCCAGGGCGGAACTGATGATTCAGAAGCTCTCCAAGGTGGAGCTAATGGCTTAGAGGCCTTCCAGGGTGGAGCAGACTGTCCAGAAGCCCTTCAGGGTGGATCAGAGGGAGCCAAGAAGTACCAGGACGAAGTAGAAGGGCACCAGGGCGGAGCAGGTGGGACTGGAACAGGGAGCACAGATACTGTATATTTAATGACAGCCTCTTCAGCAGGGACAGTGCAGGCTGCGAGGTCGCAGGTGGCCTCCGTAGTCGGAACAGGGCAAGACGAGGATTCAAGGGTGATGTCCCCCCCTCCCAAAATGTTTTGGGGTTTCCTCTGCTTCACCCACAGTAAGCGGAGAGCCACATAGCAAAAGTGCATATTCCCTCAGACTGCCATTAAATTCCCCTCCAGGTAACTGAGATTTAGTGGGTTCATTAAGTCCAAAACGAAACAAGTCCTTAAATAGAAACTCATCGTAAAGTGGTACTTGATATGATAGCTTACAGAACCGGTGTACATAATCCTCCATCGATTGAGCACAACATTTTGATTAAAAACATGTACAGTATGTGTATACTTCATTTTGTTTTAATTACAAATTAAGCAGCTATGAACTAAACATGATGCTTCCCAGCATGAATGGAAGAAAGGAAATCTGTCTGGTATTACATTTGCTTAGTGACCAATACATGGTAGAATATATTTATAATAATAATTACAATTTTATTTTCCTCCATAACATTTCTCTTTTTTACATTTTGAAGCTTTCAACATCTTTCCAGGTTTCAATTAATTTCACATTTAATTTTAAGTGCGGTTTATGGACTCCAAATATTGTGATATTTAACTGCAGTTTTAAACAAGAAATTTCAGAAATCAGAAATAATTCTAATATACAGCTCAAAAAAGTATTATTCTTAACAAAAAACAAAAGTGTGCTGCTTAATATTCTCATATTTAATAAAACAGATGATATATGCATTTGTGCATTTCTATAATGTGAGAAGTAGTTTACCTTGGCTTCAACCACATTGAGTTTCCTGGTTTGTTCAGCGGTCTGGGTGAGCAGGTTGGTGCCGATCTCCAGCATAGTGGCCGTCTGGTTATGAACAGCATCAGCTTGAAAATGCACTATCCCCGACTTTTGATTGATGTAGTTTTCTAACTGCGAAGAGCAAAGAGAATTGTAATCTCAGATAATATAGCATATTGCCAAATGATGAGTTGACAATTTTTGAAGAAATACCATGGCATATACAGTAGAAGAACCATTTCTGTTTCCCCAAAGAACCTTTCAGTAAAAAAATATAAAAAATGGAATTAACTTCTTTTCTTTTCCTTTTTTTATGACAAAAAAAAAAAACCCTTTGTGGAGGGGAAAGGTTCCATGGATTTTAATGATTCTTTATTTAAGTACCTTAATTTTTAAACGAATATGACAGTCATAATTAAAACATGATGGTCGGTTTAGTATTCCCATTTGTCATTTAAAGATTCAGAAGGGTGTTTACGAGGACCCTTCTTGCGGCTGTGATGTGTCCTCAGTGCTTCCTTCTGTGAAGCACTCAACAGTGTGGACTCAATCCCTGGAAAGTTTATCAAACCCAGTGTTTTTTCCCTAGCCAGTGGGTTTTAAGTCCTCTGAGAGAAGATCTAGTGCCAGGCAAAGGTGCAGAATAGTGACCCTCTCAGTCCCAAAAGACTCTGAGCTCTGCAAAAATAAATACAGCATCACCAAGACCGCATGGACCCTGAGAGAAGGACTAATGAAGGATAATTTTATCACAATGGAAATAAACATGTTGAACCCTGAGGGGAAGCAATGCGCTTTGTTGTGGTCTGTCAGGACTTACAGTACATGGAGGATGAAGAATATATAATAGTATTATTTCAATCTCAACAATATCAATATCCCTGGCATGAAAGCTTAGGCTTAAACAGTTCCTAAGGTAATGCAGTAGAAGAACCACTTTTGGTTCCTCATAGAACCTCTTAGTGAACAGCTCTTAAAAGAAGCAAAAGAAGAACATTTTGAAAATCCTAAGAACCTTATTTGGAACGGAAGGAAGTTCTTGATGGAACCACAGATGCCTATAAAGAACCTTGACTTTTGAGAGTTTATGATAGTCATAATTAAAACATGATGGTTGGTTTACAAGCATTAATTAACGTAAACAATAATGAAAAGGTTGGGTTTTCTTCTGTTGTTGTTGACTCCCTAAAGACACAGTGTGCCCTGACCGATTAATTGACCCAAGCTTCCTGCCTTGGATTAAAATCACATAGGACGAGTCCAGCTTGGGAACGCTGATCTGGGTTCAGTTGGATCAGCTTTACGAGTGCAAACCAAAACCAGATGTTTCATCTCATTTTGACTGGAGCTTCCTGGGACATTTCCTTACAGAGCGTACTGTAAAACACCACCAATGTGAGGGTAATGCTCTTCGGAGATGTTTTCTGCTGAGTCACGGCAATCTTGACACGGATGATCATCATTCACATGCACCGCAGATGTTTATAAGAGATCACTTCAGAACCATTGTGTTGGGTTGTTTGCTTCATGAAGATTCATGCAGATTACATCATTTTCAAAAACATAGCAGCATAAATTCCAGTAAGTGTTTCGTGATGGCCTCACAATGACAATCAATCATTGTTTTGTTTTAAAACTAGTTACTATTTTGTCATTTAGCTGACAAAGTGATTTATATGACACTTACGGAGCAACCTGGGGTTAAGTGTTTTGCTTAAGGGAACATTGGTAGTAGTCCATGTATCAACCTTTTTGATGTTTAAACATAACTTTTCTGTTAACAGCCCAGATTGTCAGCCGCTAGAATATATAATCAACATAAATGAGGTTAAATGAGGACAAATACTAATTTACAATGATAAAAAAAAAACGTATTGGATTACACATACATTTGTGTAAATTATAAATTAATTATTTTTATAAGTTTTTTTTTTTTTTTACAGTTACCCTACTTAAAATGAAATCGATAGTGTAACTATTTTAATTACTTTTATTGACATAATGTAACTGATTACATTTGATTGCTTTTCTAAATTTCAAAGGTATTTCCAACTATTAATAATTTAACAGTAGACTTTAACAGTAGTAGTAGTACTAGACTTTCAACTAAATCATTTTTTTTTTTTTTTTACTTTGAGGTAATTCAAAGTAAAAATATATATATTCCTGGTCTTATTGCATAGGATTCGTCAGTGCATGCTATTTTAATGAAAAAAATTGTTTGTCTTCCTAATCTTTCGTCAAAATGTAATAACTTGCTCTGACTCTGAAACAACTTTCTATATCGGGTGACGTCAAAGTCCTCCACAACCACATTTAGGTCTGGCACTACTTCTTATGATGCAATGCATTCCCAATGGATAAATAGAGTTCTGTATTACATTTTGTTATCCTTACAGAAGTTAAATAAGCTGTGAATGCCATTTTCTTTCTAAATAAAAGAACCAGTTTAAGTCAATCTCCACTACTAGATGTTCTCAGAAAGACCCAGGGAGATTACTTGATTAACCTTCTCATTAAAGCAGTAGCAAAGCAAACTCGAAGGCAAACATCCGAGCATGTAGATCTTTCCCTGCAGGACGTCTACATCTCCACATCAAGCAAATCTCCTTTAATCCATACTCCGTCTCTGGAGCTCTCTGCCATCTACCGCACACAACTATCCAACCTACAAAACAATCAGGAGCTTCCTGCCGCCCGCTCTGATTCAGGCCCAGTCTAATGTTTAGTTTTTAATCTACTCTGTGAAGTCTCCCAGACGTGAGCTGCAGAATTCGTTTATTGCAGTCTGATGGAATGCAGTGGATTATTGAGCATAATAGACGAGAGGATTCTCAAATCTCTATCTAAACAAAGAGGGAAATATGCTAAGAAAAATGTTTGGTTAAAACTAATGAACCGTACTATTTTGCTTTAAAAGATAGTGCAGACATTTTCAAAAGGCAAGACAAATGTGTGTACAGGAATTGTAAATTTCTAAAATGAAAAAGCTGCCATCGCTTACTCACTGTAATGTCATTTTCAAACCTGAATGATTTTGTTTTCTTGGAATATGAAAGAGGCAGTGTTGGTTTAGTATCATTAAGACAGTATTTCAGTTTTTAAGATTTTTAGTAAGTATTTCTTTTCATATTCTAAATTAGTATTTTGTCATTTTAGTAGGTTTTTTTTTCTTCTTCTCATTTTTGGTATTTTATTTCAATTTTATATTTTCCATATTCGTTTGAATTTTTGCTAGAGTTTAAGTGTTTTGTGTTGTTGTCATTTTTATTTTATGTTTCAGTTTTAGGTTTATTTATTTTTGTACATTAAAGGGATTGTCCAACCCAAAATTTAATTAATCCTGTGTTTTACTCACCTTTGAAGCATCCTAGGTGTATGCGACTTTCTTCTTCCAGACGAATCCAATCAGAGTTAAAATAAAAACTATCCTGACCACTCCAAGCCTTTAATGGGTTTAAATGGGTGAAGCCCTTACACTTCGGAAGACGTGAAATAATGTGCGAGTATTCGCAATAAAACGTCCCTCACACGACTGCTGGGGGTGAATAAAGTCCTCCTGTAATGAGGACTTAATTCTGCCATGCATTTATTCTGCCATGCATGCCATGCATGCACTTTTCTCTCAAGTCTGCAGACTGTGGAAATTGGAAGCAGTCCCAGCGAATCGCACGTGCGTCTCTGGGAAATGTAGTTTCAAAGGAAACAATTTTTACCTTACTTTAGCAAAGGAAGACCAGTCTCCTATCGCCCGTTTAAACCCATTCTAAAGCTTGGAAGAATCTGGTCACATACACCTAGGACGCTTTCGAAGGTGAGTAAAGGAAAGGATAATAAAAATTTTTGGGTGAACTATCCCTTTAAGTTAAACTAAATTAAAATAAGAAATCTTGCTTGGAAACTGAAATAAAAAGTTTTTGCCCATCGAAAAGCATCGCATCTTCTGAACTCAAATGTCAGCTTTGTATGAGGAACAGACTGACATTTTCAGTAAAAAATTCTTGTTTGACAGATGTGGTCAACTTTCACTTACAACAGTACATTTATAAACAGGTTAGTGCAGACAAAAGTCATCATTTACTCAATATTATGTCATTTTCAGATCCATAAATCATTGTTTTTTTCTTCAGTGAAACATGAAAGACGAAGTTTTGAAGAATGTTCACACTGCTCTTTCCTCTACAATGGATGTGAATGGCTATAGGGGCTGACAAACTTAAGCATAATAAAAAATTATTCCATATGACGTTTGCGCTATATTTCAAGTCTTCTGACATCAAACGACATCTTTGTGTGAGGAAAAGACTGACATTTTTCACTGAAAATCTTGCTTGACAGATGCGGTCAGCCTCCACTTTCACCAGTTACACACTGTGCTATAATTTTCTGCGTTTTAGAGTTATGGGTTCAAAATGACACAAGGGTGAGTAAATGATGACATCATTTTACATTTTGAGTGAACCATCTCTTTTATGTAAGTGTAACAGAGTAAAAAAACTTTACAAACACTTTGGAAAATCGCTGTCAATGTTTAATCTTTTTAACACATTTGATTGTGTTCACTCGTCAAACAATGTTTACACTGCAAGACAGCGGTTTGCGGTATAGACATCTTTATGAATTATAATGGGAATGTTATAGTTTTATTGTGTCATGTTTCTCGCTCTCATTATAAACAGGGTTCATGAACAACACAGTCTCAAATTTTGACGCCTTTTGCGTACCCCTTTTTAGTCACTTTTAACCACAAAGGCTCCTCCGTTGTATTAAATACGAAATAATATCAATATGCCAATGCAATACCTTTTTTATTTTATTGTCGTAATTAAAAGATATATTGGGTAATAACAATGGCATGCATAGTTTCATTTAAATTATATTATTTACACATTTATGAGCACGTAACCCAACCCCTGCCCATAAACCTACCATCTGTCAATAAACCACACGATATATCAGACAGATACAACCACCCTCATAATTTACTTGAACAATAAAAAATATTATTACAAAATTTAAAGTATTTATTTGCAGCAACAGAAAACTTCTGTAACATTAAAAAAGTATGTACAGGGGTCATCCGGTGCTACATGGACTTTTACAAGGTGTTTGGACTGAAATGTGTGTTGGGAGTGTGTGTACACAACCACCCTAACAATGATAAAGATCCACCAGTAGTTTTCTTTTAATTTAATAAAAATAAGTTGCCCCTTCTGAAATCAAGCCATTCT
>JAUMHP010000048.1:17718094-17742942 GCA_032361065.1 Enteromius trimaculatus | reverse complement strand
TATATCGGTTTATATACACCACTACAGAAAGTGAAAAGGGTCCACTGCTCAAACTGTATTTTCATCATTTTCCAATTATTTTATTCCATTAAATATTTAAGAAAAGTAATATTTCTAAATAACAGCGTTTCAAAGATAAATGTTGCATAGTTAAATTTTAATCATTTAGTAGAAGTTAAATTTCAGTAATTTACACAACATTTCTGGTTATTCTTTGCAATAATTTTTTTTTTAAAAACTAATCTGAATCTAAATCTGAATCTAAATGGTTTTGCATTTGGCTCCAATCTATAGCGGCATTTTGAATGAATCTGCTGAGTGAATGATTCAATTTGCTTTAATTATACGGCCCCTTAAGTGTCGCCACCTGCTGGCGCATAATGTTGAAAACATAACAGGTCACACAAACTAATGTGACATCTGGCTTTTGAAAAAGGACCATAAAAATGATAATGAGTTTTTAGTAGTCAATATTTAATGTAAAAAATCTAATGGAGAGAGAATTATACAGGATGTAACAACTAACCCCGGTCTTCTGCATCTATAAATTAAAATGCCATGGTTCATCATTATATTTTAAAAATGGCATTTTTTTTTTTCATATAAAACTGCCATTTTTATTGTATTTTTATTGTTCCCCAATGTATTAAACACCAGAATTAGCTTCTGTCTGTAGAATTCATAAATAAGCCAAAGATGATTGTGGAGGGCTAAATTTACGATTATACTGGGCTTTTGGTGATGGCTTTATCATCTGTAAAGCCATCACAGCTGGTGAAGCTTCAAAGATTATGGAACACAAATACAAAATCCAGAGCTGTGGTGAAAGATGTTAAATATACGTTTTCCCTGTCAAAGTACATGTACGTTTTACAGCACAATCTGATAATGCGATCTGCCACGCAGACCTTTAGGGAAGAAAGCAATCCATCATACTCTCTAGAACATAAGCAAAGGATATAGCGGATATCATATCATGTCATATTTTACACTTTTATTGTACAAAGTCACCATTTCTGGAAATGCAATCAGATAAGGTTGAAAACGATCCACAACCGGCATTACAGATAACATCAAATTCTCAAGAACCGCTGAATTTGGAATGAATCAGTTGGCTTTCTGAACTGAATCAACTGAAAAGATTCGGCTTAAAGTGGACTGTGACGGTTGATCATGATGCAATGCAGTCTTAGTTCATTGCTAATTCTTGTTATTAGTTTTTAAAGGATGTTGTGCAACTTTTTTGTTATATTAAGAGAAGGGAGTATTTTCAGTTTATGAGTTTGTTTGTGTAATGTCACTGATTTGTTAGCGTTTGAATCGTTAAACTTAGTTAGTACTGATGAGAACCTTGTTTGTTTTAATCGCTTAAGGGTTGTTCCATTCATCGTGTGAGTGTGAAGTGCAAGATATTCAGCTAAACAAATAAAACTCTGTTTGTGCAAAAGCTGATCACCCTCATGGACCATAGTGGAGTACAATAGACCAGTGTTATTTTAGTCATTTTTTTAATCGCTATTAAGAATTAGCTTTATTTTTTATTAATTTCTCATTTTAACTTTTTTATTTAATAGCGATTTTATGTTATTTTGTCATTTTTTTAAGCTTTAAGTTTTAGTTTTCATTTACATTTTAATGCTTTGACATGTATTTAATTCACCTAACAATTATATCAATATAAAGTATCAATGTGAAAAATACTTTGAGAGATTACTGCAAAATTTGGGCAGTTAATTTAACATTAATTTACTGTATTTGAAGAAAGTGTGAGTTAATCTGAACATAAATGATCTGTCGATGTTCAGTTATATGAAATTAAAACAAACAATACTGTCATTAAAAGCTCATTTTTAACCATATACCACTGGTTTCACAAACAGGCTTAAGCCTAGACCTATACTAAATGTAATTCTGAGCTGTTTCAACTGAGCGAAACTTACTTTGACTGATCTGAAACATGTCAGTGCTTTTGTTTTGTCTTAAGATGCACACCAGTAATGCTTTTTAATAAGGAATGTGAATGAAAATTATGTAAATCTCCTAATTGAACTATGGCTTAATTCTGGCTTGGCCTGAGCTCTGTCTATGACACCAGGCCTTAATGTCATAATAATGCCTTCAAACCATTACCCACTTGTCTTGTCAAAATATGCTCCAATACAATTTAATAATCAGCATATTACGTAAATCCATTAAAATACCTAATGCAGGACAAGATAACTCCAAACAAGCCACTCCAAAAACGTGCTTAATTAGCATTTTCTCATTTCTGGGGCGTATGATTAGTCAGAGGTGGAAGGGTTAAGACTATATTTGATTGAGCCAGACTCTCCCATCAATTATGATTATCAAAGTTACTGTTCCTCTGGAAAGCAACCATGTTTTCTTTGCAATTGAGACAGAGCTGCAGCCAATCAGAGAGTGTCCGTTGACCCTGTGGTGGACGGGAGTGCAGCTGCAGCGAGAACTGAGGTTCCTCTCTAACATAAACAAACAAACTGTGGGCTAATGCTCCGGGGCGAGGAACATCCACCACAGACGACACCAGACATAAGGCCCGTTAAGTAATATACTGTATGATGCACTTTTTCAATGGTTAGATTAAAGGATTATGAATACCTTTTTAGTTTTATATCAAATATTTTACTCAAAATGTGCTTCATGTGGTCTAAACATCTAACTGGATTTATTCAAGTTGGGAAATAATGGGTTTGTGTGACTCAAAGTTATCTTATGAGGATGAAAAGATAAGTTTTTCTAAATGATTATTATAAAAAATATAAATAATCTATAAAATTATATATATATTGAAATATAAAAAAATGAACATTTTGCGACATTCGCTCAAAACAACGTAATAAAAAAATGCTGTTTAATATAATCTGAATAATAGGTAAAAAAAAGTTACCTAAAGTTTATTTCCAGTATATAATTAAGAAAAATACAAATTGAGTTCATGATTTTGTTGTCTCATGCTTTTAAACCAAACTTTATCTGACACAAAAATGTACTGAAGAGCTGGGACAGATAACGGGTAAGATTTGTTTATCATTGATGTGCAGTCATGGAAATGTATGAGTTTTGTTTGGAGAAAGAAACAGTCCCATCTGTAGCATATCTTGTAAAAGCATCTCTTTTATTCCATAACGGATTATTGCAATTGTGTAATGTGCCGTTGGAAATTCTGGCTGTATCTGCCTGAACTGAAATTTTATATGACAGTCCTACACATAAACAAGAACAAATGTAAATGCTGAAATGTAAGAAGACACTGTAAGAGAACAGAAATACGCACAAAAAGCACAACAGATGGTCCAGTACTTGAGGCTTTTTCCTTTTTTTGTGCTTGTTGAAAGTTGCAACACTAATGGGTTCTCAAGTGGAGACGGGATAGGTTGAAAGCATATATTTCCATGTGATCTCTACATTTGACCCTAAAACAGGATGCACATTTATTATATTGTGCTTTTGTTATTATTAGAAAGCCTTTTAAAGGTTATTAAAGATGACAGTTATCACAGTTTTAAAGACGTACTGCACTAATTGCTGCTACCGGTTAGTATGAGTTGACTTAGAAAAATGCCTTTGATCAACCCAAGACAAAACCCTGTGCCTCATAAGAACAAACAGCAAACCTCAAGACTTTAATCAGTCATCTGTAATCTGCACAACTCATCTGAGGGAAGAACAATGAGCCAATGGTCTGGAATTAGACTCCATGTGTGGGATACAATGCGGTTTTTGAGGTTTAGTCTCATTGGAGGTGACCTTTAACATATTAAAATTATATAATACTTTAGTTTTGGTGCACAGTATGTTACTTTATTATATGTGCTTGTAGGTTCAAATGATCTAATCTTAAAGTCAAAGTGTGCAATTTCTATGCTGCGTTACCAAATGCAAAAAAAATAAGCTTTTATATAAGTAAGATGATGTTGAATGTATATGCATACACAAGAGCAAAGAATGAGAAGTGCTTACTCAGGCAGCCATAAGCACATGTCTCAGGACACTTGCAAGACAAAGAACAGAGATTGTCTCTAAATCACTCTGAATGCACTTTGCCTAATGCTTACTGGAACCATGTTAGTTTTTGTCCCTTATCGTTACTGAGAGAAACTCCAGGATATATGCATGATTAGGTCATAGGATTAAGATATTACAACATGATTGTATAGTTAAATGCATGTCAAAAAAGGCCATGAATTAGAATAACATCAATATTCGCATAGAAAAATCAATGCAATGTCACATTTATCAAACATTCGGAGGAAAAAAGATGCTGTATCTTCTGATTAGTCCAAATGTACTAGAATATAATCAATTAAAAAGACATTTTAGAAGATTTTAACGGGCCAAAAGATGAATCATGGTTTAAAAATGAGTTGACAAAAGGCTTGTTCTGTTTCTAAAGGCATCTGCTGTGCAAAAGGGAACCGTAAATGTCGGTACATTCAAGGACGGACAATGAGATCCTCTTGGCCAAGCCAAGAACACTGTGTTTTCACTTTGTTTTTTACAAAAGGCTGTAGTTTGCTTCCATATTCCATAATTGGTCTTAAAACTGATTTTGACTCAGGATACTCACACTAGTTCAACCACACACACACACTTATCAATGCAACACAAAAAAGTCATCATTTATTCACCTTTAAGTTGATCCAAACTTGTATTGAGTTTCTTTCTTCTGTTGAGCACAAAAGAAGATATTTTTTTAAGGGATGTTTTAACATAGTTTCAGGAAGAGCACACTGAGTGTCAGCACAGCCGGCACCCATTGTCACTCATTAGTATAATCACCGACTAGCACATTAATTATTCCTAATTTCATTTATCCGCCTCGGCATAAATGCCATCGTCTCTTCATCGACTCTTCTCAGTTTCTAGTTTCGCACGATCCAGCCTTCCTCCCCTTCTCCGCCTTTTCCTTCGCACCTTAAAAGGGGGGCGATCGGGACCTCGGGGTCCACCAAGCTCCCGGCTCGCTCCCCGGACAGCACGCCAAATTTGCTTATTTAATTTTAATGAAGAAGTGCGAATTCGTGAAATGTTGGTAGCTTGTAGCCACAGAGTTCCTTTATGAAATAAAACACAATGGAAGTCAATGGCTACTGTCAACTGTTCTGTTAACATTCTTCAATATATTTTCTTTATAAAAGAAACCTGAAACAGTTTGAGGCAGTATAATTCATGACAAAATGTCTATTTTAGGTCAACTATTTTTAAACATTAACCTTATCATATAAGATCACATGATCAATATGCAGCTGCTTAGACAAACAGGAAAGTAAAAAGTATTGTTACTTTTAGAATTGAATAACTTAAGTTATTAATTCAGACAAATACAAA
This sequence comes from Enteromius trimaculatus, assembly GCA_032361065.1. NCBI lineage: Eukaryota > Metazoa > Chordata > Actinopteri > Cypriniformes > Cyprinidae > Enteromius > Enteromius trimaculatus. The sequence continues at coordinate 17,737,593 of JAUMHP010000048.1, read as the reverse complement.
TATGAAAATATGGTTGTCAATTCTAAATAGAAAACATAATTGTTACATTGCTTTTATTATTTAATTTTATCATTATTTTACAATGCTTTCTTGTAATTTTGTATTGATTTTATATCTCCCAAATGAGACTTATTTTTCATAGATATTAATATCCGTAATATTAAAGGGTTGGGTCATTCACTGTTGCTTACCTTCATGTCGTTTCAAACCCTTAAGACGTTCACTCATCTTCAGAACACAAATTAAGATATGATGCAGTCCAAGAGCTCTTTGACCCTTCATGCAAAGACAGCAATAAAACTACCAGCAATGGTAATTAATAACAGAATTTTAATTTTTTCGTCTGAACTGACCCTTTAAAGTCACACTGGGAGATATAAAATCAAAATGACATGAAATAAAATTGAAATTGTAAAATATAAAATAACTAGGGCGCAAAGCAACAATGTAGGGTCTTGAAGCATGGCAGCGTTTCAGTAATTTTTCATTGAAATCTGAATGTGTTCAGTAGATACAGTGCTGGTGCCAAAGCGGCTGTGAAGTTCAGCTCTATCAGTAAGGCGGTTGTCGCTCTGTAGGAGTTCTGGCTCCAGGGGAGATCTCCTAATGTTGACTGATGTCAGTAAAAGCAACACAAGAGAGCCCATGTCCAGCTCTTCCCCAAGCCCCGCATCTCTCTTTGCTCTCAAAGACACTTCCCCAAGAATGATAAACACGAGTGCGATGTTTGTTTAACAAAGCGAGGCCTTCTGCTGTGATCTGAGCCAAACTCAATATACGAACAGGCCTAAATAGAGACGACGTTTATAAGAGACATGAACGCACACATTTAACACATTGTGCGTATTATTTGAACTCAGTGTCTTGCTGCGCCACCGGACTTCTGCAGAGATCTGAGTTCAAAGAGGACATTACAAAACTTCTGCGCAATACGGAGGCATCCAAAAACGATCATAGATTTTTACAGAATATGCAAGAGAGACATACTATGCCCTATTTTACAATATGAAATATAAATATGAATGTGCCTGTAAAGTTTCAGCTCAAAATACCCCACAGACCATTAATCGTTGGAAATGCCTGAATACCTTTGGAAAGCAGAAACAGCCTGATTTTCGTGCCTTTCTTTTTAAATGCAAATGAGCTGCTACTCCCCGCCCCCTTTTCCAGACTAGATCTGTGCCAGCTCGTACCTGCTAAAAACATCTTTTTTGATTCTGATTGTCATGTTTATAGCGCTGAAATCATGCGTTTTAAACCATATTAGTTTCAACTTCTGATATGTGGCTGTCAAAGGCATGTGAGTACTAAAATAAGTTCTCATTTACACACAAGTTTACATTAAAAACACAGGAGTTACAAAAACAGTCTGTCAATTATGTCTGTGAAGGTAGCTATATATAAATAAATGATATTAAATATTAGATCTAGATCACCTTTTGTAGAAATTTACAGATTATGGGGCGGTGATATTATAGAGAGATCTCTTTGCAACATGACTAGGGGTCGCTCGTTTTTTCAGAGGCTTCCAGAAAAAGCCTTACTAATATAAAGCTACTGGGTTAATCTTTTTCATGTTTCCTTGGTTGGTAGATGCACCGGGGACAAGACTTTAGCACTTAAAAGCTGAAAATTTTTGATTTTTTATGCTATGCCACCTTTAAATTAAAAATGTTATGTCACAATCATTCCAACAATCTCCAATTCTCAGGCTTCCCTAACATATTTGTGAGCCTCCCACAAGGGTTTACGACTTTTATTTCGAGCTCCTAGAGAACATTCCTGAGAGAAACATGTGCGCTGAGTGAGTGTTTGATGTGTACGGCTCAGATTCGGCACGTTGATAGCGCCAGTAATCAGCAGTTCAGCTCTCGCTCTACTCCCAAGGAAGCCTTGCAACCGTGGCGTTTTACAGGCTCATTAAAGACAGTGCCGAGACATTGTAAACTCAGCAGGCTTTGTGTTTTCCTATCCTCTACTCTGCTCCGTCTATCTTTCTCAGTTCTCCTTTGAGGAATGATAGGCACAATAGGCCAGAGAACAAAAAAAACTATTAGCTAAGACGCTGGAGGCTTGTTAATGCGATGTTGCATTAGGAGAAACAGTGCATATTAAAACCAGTCCCATGCTGAGACGTTTTACTGTTCTTGTCTTCTTTAAGTATTTACTTTCTATTTTTTATTTTCTAAGCAGCTCTTTTACAAAGTAATAATTGAGCCACCTTCACTTAAACTGTTTAAAGTAGGCCTAGATTTGGCTCTAAATGTTGTTTTTACAGCGTCTTTGGAAAAACGCATTGATTGCTGGGTGATTAATGCATAGCTGTTACCAAATTGCAGGTCTTGTTTCAGTTATGAGGCCTGCTGACCATTGGCACTGTGCTGCATTGCAAATAATTAGGCAACCATCACTATTATTATTGCTCAAACTTAGGGTTAGGGATTTGAACAAACCCCTAACGATAAGTATTAAACTTTGGTGTGTGTCCTGCACAATTTGCACTACAGACGTGAATCATACCTCAAACCATGCAGCTTACCGAGGAGAGCTGGGATTTAAACATTTCATTTAAACACAAAACTAAATTATATCACTCACTTATTACATATTTTTGTGATGCATTTTATTTTTGGAATTCTTTGGCAACTAGAAAGTTCAAAAATGTTTTTTAATATTCTAGTAGTCTTAATAATGTCTCTTCTGCTCAATTTTGATGCATCCTTGCTCAATAAAAGTAAAAAATCCCGTTAATATATATTATTTTATCTCCAGTTTAGCAAGTGTTACGTTGATGAATGAATGAATCGGTTTGAATGAATTAGTCACAGAATTATACATCACGGCCATGAAACGAGGGCTAAACTTCTAATGCATATGGCACAGTTATCTAAAAAAAACACTTAAGGACTTTTGAAGCTCTCGTCGGATTGGCTGAATTATTCAGGATTTCCGGGAGACATGTTCTTTAACGTTCTGCCTGGAAACAACAATGCCGTGATGCTCTACATAATCATTAAAATAAGTCCGAAAGTTTACACACCGATCTGCTATTGTGGAGACATTTCCACACCCTGAAATATGATGCTGAATGAAACAGTGATTGGTTGTTTGAGATGTCAGTCAAACGGTCTCATGGGCGGGCCTTGGACAAAGGAATACCATTTATTCCAGACCTTCAGCCATCAGGTGTGATTACGTGAGACTATGAATGAATTGGTTAATGAATGATTCAAATAATCACTCATAAATACAGACACTTGTCGCCACCATCTGATACAATGATGTAACATGCAGAAAGAGTCACTTGTAAATCCCCGACCCCCAATGCATGAATAATAAAAGAGTGCTACTTTAAAAAAAAAAAAAAAAAAAGCTATTAAATAAAGATGTTTTCGCAGCTTCATGTTAACAATGACTTCTTTTCCTCAGCTCCAATGTATCTTTTTTCTATACCAATCAGAGCATTAAGCCAAAAAGCATGTGAATAGAAGTGCAGAAGGTTCAATTCAGAATTCAGCTTTTTGGCTTAATGCTCTGCAGGTTCTTTTCTTGTTATTCAGCATCCAGTGAGGCTCCCACTCAAAGGGGTCTGGGGCTTTGCCATATCTCAAGCTGCTCTAAATGGGACGTACAATCACTAATCCCTTGGCCTTTGAAGAACTCTTTTCCAGGGAGATCTTTGGTCCACGGCCATTACACAAAAAATAAGCAAAGACTTCAAATGGCTCCTCATGCTTTCCATACACTCATATACTCCATACACTGCCTCCCCTCCCCTCTTCTCTCTTTCCTGTTAATGGAGTCAGATAGATGGCATGTCTCCCAGTGAATGCAGTTATCAGGTAAGGGGTGAGCAGCAGGAGCAATCTAAGAGGGCATATCCGTTTAGTTTCAGTCATTTGCCAGTAAACTAAACACCCCTCCTCCATAAACATTTTGGCCAATTATACAGCCGGAGCAACACACGTACCAGGCCCTCAAAGGATTTTAATTAGCTTACAGAATACCTTCAAGCTAATTTAGCTTGTTCAATGATTTATTTTTTTAGTGTGTAATATATATATATATATATAGGCCACTAGTATTTTCTCCAACAAAAAAAAGGTTTTAAGTGGGTTATTTACTTTTACAGTAGCGTTTCAGTTGGAAATATCAGTTAACATTTCCAAAAATTTTTGTCATTAACCTGGAAATCAACCTCAAAAACTATTGGGAAATGTACTTAGACTTTTGCACAGTACTGTATATACACATTATATACTTAAAAAAAAAAAAGTATGAACTCAAATGCTAAATCGAATCAAAAAAAGGTTTTCATTTACAGAATATATGTGTGTATATTTATTATGTATAAATAAAGACACACACACATATAGTATATATTTTACAAATATTAATATGTATTTAAATGCATATATTTAATATATAAACACATTTTTCTTAAATATATACCATCATGTGTGTATTATATATATACACACATAATAAATGTATAATTACTAATTATTACTGTTACTATTTCTGTAGTATTCCTACGTAGAATCTACATATATTTTAATATTTACAGTACTATTATTAAATATTCATATTTAAGCTATGTACATTTTTGTATGTTAAGCTATTTTTCTAACTAAATATATATTCTTTTTCCATCACAATTTACAATATTAAAAAATAATAATTACCTGAATTTCAGTATTTCTTACAAATGACACTAAAACAGTGTCTTTTAGACCTTACTGTGAGTAAATGCACAGCTAAGAAAGCTAATGTACTTATTTTATATTTGCATCTATTTTAAATGAGTGATTTATTGAACTGATGATATACAGCTGTTAAAGTAATTCAGGCACCTTTTTATTTACCACTAATTTAACTTAAAAAAAAAAGCATGAATGTAACAAGAGCAGCAAGTGTTTATAATTAAATGACTCTTATCGCAATCTGACCTCTTCTTAAACAGAGTCAAGGGTCGCGTCTCTTTCCTGGGGAGGTGCAAGACGTCTCCCTTTGAGCCGTATTGATTGTCAACTTGGGTGGTGCAATGAATACACAGAGACAGACGCAAAACATGCACACACGGCAAACTTTCACTCCACACCGTGGCACTTCATCTATTCATTAGCTCAATTAATGTCACTGAGCAGAGCTGCCTTGAAGTGCCAATAAAAACTCACATTCTTCGCATTTGAATGGAGTAATAAATCACTTATGCAGATCAAATGCTTCTCTGGTTTTGTCATCTGGCTCCTGTTTAATTGACACTTCTGTATTATTACTGAAATGAGTGTTTCATCTGTTTATTCAGATGTGAAAGTTCTTGCAAGCTCATTTTGATGTCTGAAGCGGTGCTTAGTCAATGCACTTAGCTGAAGCTGCAAATAGAGTCCTGTTAATGGAAATCACACATGACAGTTCCAAAAGCATTGGAGGTCTTGGAATCTGTCAAATGGCTTTCAACAGGTTGTGTTTTTGGAAACCATGCAGTATTGAGTACTCAACCAGAACTTCTTCCATTCTATCTTGATAAATGTACTTGCATCGCTCAGCTTCTCAAATCAGCCCAGCAAACAAGTACATCTGGCCATTTGGCCAGCGTCTGCACCCTAACAGTTTACCCATCTGAATACAAATGAGCCACAGGTCTTTATATCTGAAGCAGGGGCGTAAGCGTTTGCTCTGACCGGTATTTGGTTTGATTACGATAATTTGTTAAATGATGCAATGCATCATATAATCTGCAGTTTGGTCATTATTTTATTATGCTTAATACCTACATTCAATGCACCAATACAGTTTTTAGGCTGCCTGGTAAGTTCCTAATTACGAGTAATAATTGGTGTTCAAGGGTTGAACATATTTAAACTTATCAACTCAACGTTTCTCAAAGACAAAGCATTTTGGATGCTATTACAGCAAAACAAGTGCATTAGGTGAGTAATTGAAATATCATTGTGTATTTTAGTTTTCTAAAAGTGTGGACAGAGAGAATGATGGGACGTGTAGTTTTGTCACCTCGGCTAAATGAGCAGCACTTGCTGGCAAGCTTTTCCTCTGTTGTTCTTCGTTATTACTCTAAATTAATTTCACCATCAACATTAACAATTTAAACTTACTTATGATAAATACCAATTGCTTTTTAATCATTCTGCCTCAGACTTGGACAGTTAAGACTTCTAAAATGTGTTCACAACTCCCAACATGACTTGAAGCCAGCCTTACAGCCAGAAGACAGCTTTTCTGGTGCTAGTGCACCATAAGATATACATTATTCAAATCATTTATAAATTATATTTTATTTTAGTATTCTAGCATGGACAGAGAGGATGATGGGAAGTGTAGTTACACAAGCATGTCCCCTTGTAAACTTCATCTAACATTTTTTCCCTTTTTCTCAAAGACAACATTTTTTATGCTAGTCCACCAAAGCATGTGCATTAGGCATTTTGGCATTTCAGTATTGCCACATTTCAAGTGTAGTTTTGTTGCACAAGCCTGTCTAGTATTTTCTAGAAAGCTTTTCCACCCTTTCTTCATCATCAGTGAGTGAAATTGAGTACAAATTACATTACATCATCAACATTTAACTTTATAATGATAAATACCAATAGCTTCTGCCAATATACATTCTTCAGACTTGAGAAGTTGAGTTGAGAATTAAAGTGCCACTATTATAGGTAATGAAAGGTTCCTATTTTGGTTTTGGGAGTCCCAAACAACAGGTTGACATGCACGCATGGTCAAAAAACATTTTAATTTTTCAAAAAAGTGTGCCGCCAATCTGCTGTGATTGGTCCGATCAATTTTTATAATATCTGTAATGCCTGATAAAGCAGCGTTTGTGAGCGCAGTGCTGCTTTGTGTACAGAGTAACCACTATTTTTTTAGCAGCAAGCAAAGAATGAATTTGCTTTTTCATTTCTAACAAGTGGGTGGGCAATATGCTACACTTCAACATGAAACAGCTTAAGATTCGTTTAAAAAATGACTCGTTTCAATGATTCAGAAACGACTCTTTCTTTTTGAGAGACTATGACTTTATGCATTTAAAACTTTGCAGGTTGTTTTTATTCACATTGCGTAAAAGGTCATTTTTAAAACTCCATAATAGGGGCACTTTGAAAATACCTTAAAATGCATGCAACTTGTAAATATCATTCCCGATATGACTTAAAGGCAGCATTACAGCCAGGTTTTAGGAAGTGAAAGACGTAATGACGCCAGTCACCTGTGTCTCATTATGAGGTGCTTCTCACCTTCTGCAGCCACTGCGTATTGTTTTCCATGGCCGACTCCAGATGCTGCAGCTTCTGAACGGGCAACTCGCCGTCCACTGGCGGGGAGTCCCGCTGAACCACGTTGGTCCTGCTCATCTGCTCCGCTCCTCCCTGACAGCTCTCCATCTCCGGCAGGATGAAGGTGTAGCTGCACTGGCCGTGCTGAACGCGGTGGAGCTTCCTCCGCCTCTCGCCTCCCCCACGTCTCCCTTGACCGTTCCCGTTTCCGGAACTCGCCAGGCCAATGGACGCCAGCAGAAGTGCCAGATGCCAACCGCTTCTGGCAAACCTCATGGCAGCGGGAGCAACAGCAAAGGCCACCTGCGGTCAAGAGAAGGTGCCAACTCAGTAGTTCAAACTCTTTTGAAGGAAGAACACATGGTTGGATGGAGATGAAGAGGCTTTTTCGACTCTTTTCTCTTCACAGTTGGATTGAAAGCTCCTGGTTTTCACGAGGTTCCCTCTGAAGAAGTGGACAGAGGCACTGAGCCTTGAGTAACCACAACACACTCTCACTGATAGATAAGAAGGCAATGAAAGAATTCAAGGAGAAGCGGAGACAGCCACGTCTCAAAGTGTCTCCCAATCTGTAGGCACTTAACACGAGAGAAAAGTAAACAAAAGAGGAGAACTTTCCTTCCTATCCCAGAGCGTTGTGTGAAATGACCGGATTGAGAGAGTTCTGCCCTCTTATCTGGGAGCGAGGGAGTGTGTGGAGAAGCGGGGGGAGGCTAAGGGAGGTCTATTAACACACGTTCTGTCTCTCGTCTCCTCTGCAGCATTTCTTCACCCCGTGGCCTGTAGGATAGAGAGTTTCTTCTTCCCGTTTAAGGCTTCTCTGAAGTTGATTTTGGGTCAGATATTGCTCATTAATGACACATTCTCCACATAACTCTCTCTTAATGAATAAAAAGGAAATAGACAGAGAACACCTTTTAATTGCTACTTCAGAATTAGAAATGAAGTAGAAAAAAGCATGCAAAATTGGACTTTTTTAGCTTAGGAAGCACAAAAAAACGTATTATAGTAAAATTAAAGCAACTCATTTTAAAAAGATACACATTTTTATAGACAAAAACTTTGAATGTTGGCATTTTAAATAAAGTGTTACCGAATTAGTTTCGAAACAAAATGTGAATGTGCATTTCTTACAATATTTTGGATTCTGAAAAGCCTGTTAACTTTTGCCGCTTATCTGAGGTGTTTTGGGGAGTTTTGAATATGAATATGCATACGAATTGCCGCTAATTTGGAAGTGAAAGTAAAATGTGCACTGCGCTGTTATAAGCTATTTAAAAGCGAGAACAAAAATAAAACCCCATCAACCCTAAATATATAGACAGACAGACAGAAGGACGGACAGACAGACAGACAGGCAGGTAGATAGATAGATGTAAATGTAATTTGTGGATCCAACTTTATTATTAGCTTACAGATAAGCTTTTTGCAGACTTATTTCAGGCTGCAGATTGATGTTACTTTTCATGAGACTTTTTAATGCACTATGCCCCTTACCCACTTGTTTATTTTTACATAATTCTTATTTTGGTTCAGTTTGTGGTGAGGCTGTGCTCTTGGGGATAGAGGTCAAATCGAGTGACTCTTTGCCCCGACTGAAATCATTCTCATGGGAAACGCACGATAGCGAGAACCAATGCCAAAATGCTCCTCACAATTACACAAACTTAAGGGCCCTTTTCCTGAAGGTGAAACTTTACACGTAGCTGTTCACCTTTCCTGTGGGAATACCACAGCCGGATTGATCCGATGTTTGTTTTCACACATTGCGCATAGCTCTCCTCCACTCAAGGGTAGCTGTGGTTTATTGAACTCCAGCTCAGTTTTATGTGAGGTGCTTGGCAGGATTGACATAGCTCTTTTATGGTACGGATCAGGGTTTTTGAACCACTTCCAGTATCTGTGATATCCTGATCCTTTGATATTGCCATGGATGGACTACATTTTAATGTCCTATAAATGTTATTTAGTTTAACAGGAGAAAACGGTGCGGTTGACATGCAGTGTCCTGTAGAATAACGTGCACTTTTTAATAGTTTTTAATCTTTATGCATGCATTTTTACAAGAAACATGTCTTTTGTGCACATAAAAAAATCCTGTATTACTATTTTAAATTTAATTTTTTTTTTATTCTAATAGTGCTTAACCCTATATGTGTCTGTTTAGTAAATACTGCTTTTTTAAAGAAAAGAAACTTACTTCTGTCTAAATAATGCGGCAAAAAATAAATAAAATAAAAATACAGAGACATATTTGTATTTGAACCAATACCAGCTTATAAAAATAAACAGACAGCGAAAGCATTCCATTCTAATTTCAATAAAACAAAACAATCCAACAAAGAAATGTAAAATCCAACTGCTAAATGCTAACTGAAAAAAAAAGTTTCAAGTTAAAAGATACTTTGCTTTTCTCACTTTTAATATCCTGTTCTTTATATCAGTAACAGGTCATGGGGACACACAAATGACACTTGAGTTTGACCTTGTGAACATTTTAGAGCAAGTAAAATACATATTTTATAATCTTGATGTTGAACAAAAGTTCATGTTATTTGTCTGCCGCCCACTTATTCTTCAGGAATAATCAATAATCACACAATCAGGAAATGTCACATTATACAATACAATAGCAGTTTATGAGCGCAGCTTTGGCTGTTGACCTGATTCAGTCAGGGCCGCTGGATTTAGTTACCTAATGTAGAATTTTTGTTTTACAACAATAAAAAGAGCCTAATTCAGACCAGAAAAGACCAGGGGAGAGAAAACAGCTCCCTGTCAGAAATCATCTGCCCTGAAAATTCACTCACGGTCATCTTTCCGGACAGTTCCAGTGTTGTCCTTTTATGGAGCCCCTGTCATCCCTCAAACTGTAGCGTTTAATTGCATTAATTGTGTAGATTGTTTGCAAATGCTTATATAAGACATAAATGAATCATAGGGACCTGATTTCATAGGAATGATCCTAATATGGTGTTTCACGCCCAAAAAATATATTCAATAAATCAATTAAAAGGGTTGATGTACAGGTCAGGAATGAGCAAAAAGTCTAAATGGATCCTCAAATGTGATTTGTCAGACATCGCTCGAGTCCTCTGATTGGTTGGCGTCTCTGGTGTCTGGAGGACCTCTTGCCCTGCAGCTTTGTTTAGATGGTGATGTAAGCCGCTTTCACCGATGTCCCTTTGTTTTATGTAAACTTCCATCTAAAGGTTGGACATCAGTTTCAAATATTGCTTATTACTTTACTAAGATCATTTGATGTTTAACCATTTAACATAAGATCCATTTGAATGAGAAAAAGTATTATTAAAAACTATACTGATAATTATATAAAATGAAAATAACTTCATTTCATTCTATTTTAATACTTAAATTTATCTGTATTCTAAATTTGAATAATTTAATTAAAAATGTAATTGAATCTTTGTTTGAATTCTACTTTTAATTGTTCTATGTTTTTCTGTTAAGTTCATTGTATTTTCGTTGCACACGGAGTTGTTTAATAAATTGTAATGTAAGTAGAAAGAAGTAATGTTAGAGAAAACATTTTAGGATAACTTTATTTTATTTAATTATTCCCCGCTTATTTCATTTCCCTTTTTATTATTGTTTTTTATTATTATTTATATACTTTTTATTATTATTTATGTTTTTTATTATTTATCTTTCGTGTTTTGAGAGAAATATAAAATAAAGCACAATCTAAAATAAACTATTTCTATAAAAAAAATAATACTGAAATAATATAATTTTTTTATTATTAACACATAACCGCCACAAAGTAAACTTTCAGATGACCAAACTACTCCCACCCAAAGTAATAGTTGGGGGAAATGTTATGCTATGTTTTTTGGGGGTCTGACGTCTGACACTGCAGCATTAACGCTGCTGGTACTCATAATGAAAGCTCTTATCATGCCTAAAGGGACCGCCAGCTTCCAAATTGAAATTGGCTGCATAATTTATCAGTAAACCGCTGATTTATCATGCATTCGTTCATGGTTCCAAGTTGCGACATTGTTTATAGTGCAGATGATGATAATAGTTAATGATCCTAAAGGTTAATTTCGCTCTTTCAGCCTCTGTTGAATCAAAGCACGCTTTGTTGAAACACAGCAGTGATTTTGAGGCACATATGACATTTAGGTCATTCATGCATGTGCAGGGTTTGTTTGTACCGATCCTGGTTTCAAAGGAATTACCTCACAAATAAATGGCTAAAATGTTTGAGAAACTCCTTAAATTGCCACCATGTGTCAGATCCAAGCGCACACGTTTCTTTAGTTGGACTCCAAAGCTGATAAATGGTGAAATTCAAAAACTAATTACATTAAGTAGATATTTGCTTACATATTGGCTATTTCTCCTACATAAAAATCTCTGTTTGAGAGATCAAACATCAAAGATTTATTCAGACAGCATTTATGGCTGTAAGATTAGACGAATTGAAAACAATACTGATGTATAAACCATAATTATACCTTCTTCTTTTCTTTCTTTTTCACTCTTGTTCGCTCTCATTTTCAAAGATTAGGTCAAGACGTGCCTGACTCTCTCAGTAATGTTCTCCACCTGCACAAACACACACACACACACACACTCGAAGCCTTACAAAAATAAAACCATCAGAACAGTATGACAACTTCTCAGTTTGCCCTGTCTGAATGTGATGATAAGGATGATTAATTCACGTCCCCTGCAATGATTCGGTAGCGTTTATGATTGCCCATGGAAGTGCATTAAAGACCTCATAAAAGCCTTCATTAGACTGACAGAAATTTTGCTGAAGCTTTAAAAAGAGATCATATTGAAGTGGTAGAATTGCAGCGCTCAGTCAATAAATGCAAACTGGCTGAAAATGTACTCACCCTAAAACCATCCAAGATGAGGTAAATTTGATTCTTCATTGAAACTGATTTTGAAGCATTTACAAAACATGATTTGCTCTGCAGTGAATGGGTGCCGTCAAAATGAGAGTAAAAAAGACATCACAGTAATCCAAACCACTCCATCGATGAACATCTTTCAAAGCAAATGCCGCACATTTATAGAAATATGCACACATTAAGCACTATTTACAAGCCAAATAAATATGTTAGAGCTTATGTTTTTGTTTTTTAATCTAAAAGGACAACAGAAGATGTTTTTTCTCGCTTTGTTATTGATTATGGACTCCATCCACATTTTGACCACAAGCAACAAAAAGCGACTTCACAATCATTAACTGTTGTGAATTACTTGAGGATTATTGTTATGTTTTTATCAGCTGCTTAGACTCTGACGGCACCCATTCACTGCAGAGGTTCCATTGGTGAGCAAGTGATGTAATGCTAAATATCTCCAAATCTGAAGAAACAAACTTGTCTACATCCTTATCAGCCTAAGGGCAGCAAATATTCTTTTTTGGAACTATTACTTAAACAAACTCTATCTTTTTTTTTTTTATATCATTTTATTCACAATTAAGATTTCTGTCATCATTTACTCACCATATGACTTTTTCAAAGCAGGCTTTCAAGCTCTGGAAGGACATAAGCAGTATAATACCAATAATAAAGTAAGCTCATTTGGCTTGTGCTCTATTTTCAGACTTAAAAAACATGAGAACCAATGAGACTGAAATCATCGGGTCAAACCTTGATGCATCTTCATGCACTACGAATATAAACACATTTAGGTAAATGAACAGCTGTTAACTGCGAGACATTTAGGTAAGATGATCTTGTAATTTGTATAATGTCTAAAAGCTGAACTTTACCATGTGACCGCACATTGTTATGCAAGTCCAATTTCACTGCCAACGGAAACCCTAACAATTATTCACCCAATACCCTGATGTATATCTCAGTTCTCAGAAAGTTCAATCAACTGGACGCTATTTGGCCCAATCATTCAGATATGATGAAATCTTGACAAATTGGCTGATATATTTTGAAACAGAGTAGCTATATGGCTAATTGCTTTGGACTGCTTTTTAATCATTATCCTCAGCACTAAGCTTGCAGCGAGTCAAGGTGATGATTGCAGCCAGAGAGCTTGAACGTGTTTTCAATCACATTTTCATGCTTGTTTAATCTTGTGTGGGATCTACAGTGGTCTAATACTCTTGGGGAAGCCTTAGCCTTGGTTTTGGCCTAAAACTTCTTCAGAGGCTTGGTGGCATTGCAGTTAGGCTGGTTTTGGGCAGGTTTTCCACAGATGATTATATGTGACAACTTAGAAGGTGAGATATGAAAAAGAAGAGAAGTCTTATACTAAAACTTAAAACATGTGTTGAGATTTCTTGTCCTTGGAAATTATAACTCACTTTAGCCTTGAAGGGATACTCCACCCCAAAATGCATATTTTGTCATTAATGACTTTCCCCCATGTCGTTCCACACCCGTGAAAGCTTTGTTCATTTTCGGAACAAAATGTAAAAAATTTTTGGATGAAAACCAGGAGGCTCGTGACTGTCGCATTGACTGCCAAACAATTTGAGCTGTCAAGGTTCAGCAAGTGTGAAAGACAGTGGTTCAACCGTAATGTTATGAAGTGACGAGAATACTTTTTGTACAGAAATAAAATTTCCGTATCCTTCCACTGGTGCTGACACAGAACTCTGTATGTTTTTTTTAGTCACTTTCGACGTGAAGGGTCCTCAGTTGGGTCCTCAATTTTTTAATTTTTTTTTATTGTCATAATTAAAAGATATATTGGGTAAAGCCAATGGCATTATTGCATATATGTAGTAGTGTGATTTTTCAATGTAAACTGTAAACTGTTTTATTTAAATTATATTATTTAGACATTTACAGTATGAGCAAGTAACGCAACCCCTGCCCCTAAACCTACCATCTGTCAATAAAACACAAGCTATAGCAGAGAGAGACAACTACCGTCATCATTTATTTGAAGTCTTTTGAGGCCGATTGATTTTTTTGAGAGAAATAGACGCAGTCGCTGTCTCCGTCTTCCGTGTACTTCCTGTGCTCTGCTGCAGTGCGTGATTTAAAAAAATGGAATCCTTACGTCAACCTTGCTTGTGAAATGCCATTGGCTCTTGCGTGTCTCGTGATAGATTGCGTCATGCTACCAGATGGGAGTGTGTTTTCTAAATGAGACGTGAGCACGTTAACGGAGCAGGATCATTTTTAGTGATTAAAACCTTGTGTTTTAGTCTCTTCTTCACATAAACACTTCGTATGGCTTCAGAAGACTTGGAATGTGACACGACTTGTTTGCAATGTATTTATTCTGCTTGTTTATGATTCGTTTGTGCAATAAATACCTGTGACTGCGTTTGTCTGTGTGTGTTTATATTGTTCAGAGGTGGGTAGGTTTAGGGTAGGGGTGGGGTTCAGTGCTCCAATAAAAGTATATGCACGCAAACCATTACATTAGGCCAAACAACTGAAAACAACTGAGGACCCTTCGTGTTGAAAAGGGACTACAGTACAAAGGGGTACCTTGATCGTCAAAAAGGGAAGCAAAAGGGTCTTGACCAAGCGTCAAAATGTGACAACTTGGGAGTAAGAACGTGTTGGATTAAACACAACACAGCTGCGAAAGTAGCTAGTCCCAGACTAAATTGCATGTTTGAGCTGTCTCAGATGAAAATATCTTGCTAAAATACGTCAGTGTCATTGTTCTGTGTTAAGACACTCACCTGTAATATTTTCTTATAAGGCATTTTTGTAAAAGTTGCTTAAATATCTTAATTAAACTAATGCCTAGTCCTGGCTTAAGCTAAGCCCCGTTTGTGAAACCGGGCCTAAATGTATTAATTTTATCATGGTTATTTATGGGGAGAAAATGAACAGAATGTATGCTATGTGTTGAAGTTTCGGAGAACTTAAAGATCATTTTAATATCAAACAGGGGGATCAATGTTTAGAGTAAGACAACTCATCACTGAATTCATCATATCACTTGCAACTAGTTTATGCTTTTGATCTGATTTATGTTCATTGAAATTATTCTACAGAACACAGAAAGTAAAATTGAAGGCTCAGAAAAGTAGTTTTTATGTATATTTTTATATTTAATGTTTTTACGTTAGTAAGAATAGCAACATATGGTATTCAATCAAACGGATCAATTTATACGATCTTAATAATGTGAAATTAATATTTTATAAAGGGGAAACTAAAATAAACTGCTGTCAAAAAGGCCCATGTTTACTTTGAGAGAATATAACAGAAATAAGACGTTAACATCTGATGTCTGTGGTGTTATTTCACGGTGGCTATTGTCTTTCTCATGTTTATTGTGTTTACCGGACGAGGTTTTTACCATAAAACATGCATAAGAAAGAAATGACTATGAACTCTAACCTGGACGTCTTGGTTTCTGTCAAGAGCTCGACATTTTAAGAGGGGCAACTTCAGAAGGTCATCAGCAAACGCTCTTGTCGTGCTTGACAATTTTAGAGTCTTCCCATAAACACAGCGTTCAGTTCCCATGACAACACGAACCCACTGTAATTTAATCGCAACCCCAGGCTCGTCTTCTTAATAACTCGTTTTGATTATTCTGTTTATTTTAGCCTTTGGTGCTGTTTTAACAAGCAGTAGGTACTTGATTGTGAATCGCAATTATCTTCCGAAAGCCAACAATCAACATGTTACTGTTGCGATTCCATCAGGTCCTCTTAAACAAATTAAGGCCGGCGTGTTCAAACTACTTGTCGAGTGTTGCCATTTGGATTTCTGGCTGCGTTTAAGGTCTGCGTAAATCCTATCTTATCTGTGTTTTTCTTACGAGATTGGAGTCCGTTTCTGCGAAATCAGAACCACTCGTAAACGCGTTCCCTACAAGCTTTGTTTCCTTTGGAGTGACCACTGGAGCTGGCAACATGGACCAGATTTGCAATCTCAAAACGCGAGCCAGCGAGAAATGTGTTTAAGGTTTAAGGAATGACCTTCTAAATATACCGAGAGAGAAAATATAAACAGTTTCAACGAAAAAGCAATCAATCTTATCTGGAGGAGTGCACTATCAGCAATTTAAATGTGATGTTGTGCACACTATATGTCCTTTAATATATCATTCAGCAAATCATTAATTTTATGTGGAAAAGCTAAACTTACATTTGTTCTGTTGATCCGAAAACAACGAATGTGTCATAGTAATCAACATCGGAGATAAAAGTGTCCGGGAATGGCAGAACATGTTTAACATCTCTCATCTTATGTTCAGCTGCGATTAAATTGTGAAACAGTGGAGCAGCATTTAATGTATATGCTGTATGAGAAAATGAGACTATTGACTGTTTTCATTAGCCTAGAGTTCCCTGATATTTAGTGTGGAGGGCGATTGCATTTGAGTATGATAAATAAAGCATCTTAAAATCATGTCAGCTGAATTTGAAGTGGAGTAAATGCTTTTAGGCACTAACATTTATAATCGCACTGTTTCCTTTGAGGTAAAAGGGTTCTCAGAAATAAAAGCTGGGGCGCTACCTTTTCAGAAGGTACATGTTTGTACCTAAAGGGTCCATTTTGGTACCTTAAAAGGTATATTTTAGTACTTAAAAAGTACATATTTGAACATAATAGTGTACCTTTTGAAAAGGTACCACCCCAGTGACAGCTTTTGGACCTTTATTTCTGAGAGTGTACATTACTACATACTGTACCTTTAAGAACTGAAAATTTCCCAGTGGCTTATTGAAACTAAACCACAAAATCAAAATAAAACATGGATGACAAGATCAATTTGTAATAATGATTGTACTGTAGATACTGTATCATTACATGAACATATTCGTTCTATTTTTGGTGAAATTTTCCTGTCAGAAAAAAACTATTAGCAATCATTGTTGCTCATTTCACTTTCAAAGAGGTTAGCCAGTCAAAACACAGGTAATTTGCATGTTTATACGGTAGCCAAAAACATATTTTTTAACGCTATGATTCAAAAAGAGGCTGTAAGATGTTCAGAAAAACTAAATTAGGACTTTTTCTGCTCCAAGGAAGCTTGACAAACACTATAAATACACTTTAGGGAAAAATAGAATAGTTAAAAAGAAAGATGTGACCACCAGTCAATACGTGATTTACAAAGAATGCCATGTTTGTGTTGTATAGTATACGGTTTTCATTATAGTATCAACAGTATCACGCAAAACAAATGAACAAAATGGCATGCTATTTGCATAACAGAATACAAGCTCAGCAGAACAAAGGCTGTAAAATAACTTGCATAAATAGTAAGATTAATATTTACGCTAAGGAAAGTATAATTTTACAGAGTGGTGGGTGTGATGACTATTTAAACATGCTATTGATGTAATTCCCTGTTCCAGTTCACAAAACACCAGGGAGGGATTTGTTTAGTTTATTCTGATTTATATTGCTTTTGCTCTAGTGGGACAGTGATGAAACTTATGTATAACCAATGTGCGATTGTGGATTATGCCCTTTTTTTGGGCCAGAAGTGGTTATTTTTAAGTTATTACACAGCTTTGTGGGAATACTGGATTCTGATTGGTCGGTCGCATCCCAGATAACAACCGGTAAAACTAATTACAGGCTCATCCGGGTACTGCGCATCTTCTTTACCATTAGCAGTTATATCACTCTGCTGTCGCTGACAGTTTGGCGCCATTCTGTGGCTTAAAAATGCTTAACCACGAGTTAAAATAGAGGACCTCAACATTAAATTCAACATGTACGGAAAAGCAAACGCAGTGGATACAAGCTTACTCGAAAACAAATTTGTATTATTGTATAACATTATTTATTTATTGTTTTATTATGTACTTTTGGGGCAAGAAGCGGGATAATATACAATTAGCAGGTTGTTATCGCAGAGCCCGGCTTTTCGGCAGCCCGCGTATATGCTAGCTGTATATTATCCTTACTTACAACTCTCTAACGATTTATGTCTTATATCTTATAAACATGCAGCTTTTCACTTCACTAGATGTTAAATGATGGACTGGAGTAGTGTGGGTTACTTGCGATGCATTTATTAGCTGTTATGGACTCTCATTCTGACGGCACCCATTCACCTATATCTGTGATGGCCTGAGGTTGAGTGCATTTTTAGAAAGTTTTTATCTTAAGTTGAACTATTCCTTTAAAGTTTGTTTTTTGAGTCTCTTTTTTTTGCACACTTTGAATTAAAAAAAAGCTTTGCTAAGTGACGACCTACAACTTTTCAGATTCACATCAGCATATCCAACACCGAACCGAATCTGCCTCAGTCTCTTCAGAGGGCATGTTTAACTACGGTCAGAGTTTCTAAGGGTCCGGGGTCTGTGCAGTGTTCAAACTTCCCTCATTAATCCTCCTTTGAGTAGCAAACTTCCTGCAGCTAAGAGCGCTGCTCCCCAGAGAGACGTAATTTACAGACTGCAGCACAACTGGTTCATGAACGCTGCTGTCTGCAGCATTCTGTCTTTCACATGTGCACACAAACATAAATACGAACACCAAAATGTCCTAACCCCCGAAAAAAGGGCAGCACGCGATTGATGTCTGTCCAGGTCAAAGCTGACACTGTCCCACAGGGGTTGTTTCGCACTTTACATTTTGACAGTGGGAAAACATTTTTTAGAATGTTGCCCTAAAAGCAACACAGGGGTGAGCAATGATATTAATTTGTGAATGTCTATATTCCCATAGTCAAATAGAGGCTTTGCATTGTTGCCTGTGCATGAGTGTGTTCATTGAGCCTGTAAGTGCATGCATTTGCGCAATCTTAGATCTGAATGTATAACGATGACTATTTACATTTTCTATATTTGCTATTAGACATTAAAGGCTACACGGAATGTTTAATTGTTTTCATGTTTTTGAAAAAAATTTTTAATGCTCACCAAAACTGAATATATTTTAAAATGTAATAATTTATTCCTGTGATGTCAAGTTGAATTTAGCATTATTTCCCTAGTAAAAAAGTAATATTTTTAAAATGTATTTATTTCATATTAAGTATAGTTCAAATCTATTAATATATTTACTGGGAGATAATTTGAAACCAACTGGTATAAAAAAAATAATAATTAAACTTTATTTGGAGCACAATGCATATTTCTTATTAATAAGCCTATGTGTGTTTATGTCACCTTTTATAAGGACTGTGTACAATGTGTAATATTACCCTTTAAATGCAAAAGGTGTCTAAAGTATTGTAGGGAAAAACCTTTTGGCCCGCCTCTTTGGGCGGGTGCGTGTCTCACCTTCCGGAACTGCAGAGAGAAGCTCTCCTTAG
>JAUMHP010000048.1:17688056-17702690 GCA_032361065.1 Enteromius trimaculatus | reverse complement strand
AGTCCAGATGGTGGCGGTAATGCACCATATAAGCTGGCTGCCAACCGCCATAAAACCTGAAGAAGAAGAAGAAGAAGCTCATTGGCTGAGCTCGAGGTAACAATGCAAACTTCTTGCTCTACTCACCTTGTTGTCAGTTCTCTTTTAGACTCACAAAGTACCTTTACCAGTACTAAACCAGTATTACCTGCTTAAGTTACCTTCCTGTTGAGAGAACAGAGTATGAGGTGTGGACATGACTTAATATTCTCACCTGTATTACTTGCCTGAGTCACAGTCGCTGATGGAGATCGTTCCCCAGTCCTGTTTTAAAGTGCACTGTCTACTTACCTGAGATACTCACCTACTGGCTTGTCATCCTGTCCTGGGGAAGGAGAACAATCTGCTACCCATCGATTCAGAGCATTTTCTAAAAGTAACAGTTATAATAGTATCTGGCCTTCATTTCTCAATAGTATTCTCCCCATATTTTCTCAATTTCATATGACTGACATTCATGCAGACAGTAGTGAACAATATATTGAGAACTCCATGCATCTGAAGCATATTTTCTTGGCTCACCGACGTCTTTTTAGACAGTGGTGTCTCTCTTTATTTCCCTAATGAAGGACATGAAGATAAGAACCATCTGGCAGTTTCCTCACAACTCCCCCCTGCAAACCCTCTCCAGCGGCTCAGCGTGACAACACACACAGACAGTTGTAGATGTGGAGATGATAGAACAGTACAAAACAAAAAGTTTCCATAACCATAATATACCATTTTGCCATTTAAAAGTTTAAATGAAATATATAGAAATTTAGAACGTACCAATTTTAAAATTGGAGCTATATTTTTTTGCATGAAAAGCGAGGTGTGCTCTGATTGGCCAGCTATCCAGTGCACTGTGATTGGCATCATGGAAATGTTACGTCCCTCACCATAACATGCTACCATGCCCCGGTAATATGAAGCAAAAACAATAATAGCCATTACAAACGAGGCATTTGTTGCATCTGCGGCCTGTTCCATAAAACAAGTTTACCAAATAAGCCAGGCTTATGGCAAATAGTCTGACTTATTTTAATACAAAATAACTGGCAATAAGTCAGACTAACTGAAATAAGCCTGGCTTATACTCTAATCTTGCTTTATGGAACAGGCCCCTGGTGACTTAATTCTTATCAACATAACCATGTCTGCATTTGTGATCAGAGAAATGACAAAAACAAGGACTACTCTTTACTGCTTAAAACTCATGTCTGAATAGTAAGTAGCAGCTTCTTTTAAAATGTAACTTACTTACAGGTTGTGAGTCAGAAGCATCAGACTGTTCTTGCAGTGGCAGATTTACTCCACTTTATAGTCTCTGCACAGCCAGCATTGACTGCTCTGCAGGTTCAGGAATCAGTCCTCCGTTAATGAGCTGAACTCACTCTAATATTTGGGTTGAACTGTTCCGGAACAGCGTTTTTTCATGATTTACAAACAAATTAGTGCTAGTTGTTCTGCATAGATTAGATCCAAGTTGCAAAGCTTAAAGTTTCAAAGCCAGATATTATTTACAAAAATCATGCCTTGTCCATGCCCTACCAAAAAGGCTTGTTTAAACACTCCCTCACTTTTCTACAGCACATGGGGTTTATTTTCAAACACCGCCCAAATGTTAACACAAAGAAAGATGGCGGAGCTATTATTCTCGCTGTGGGCGCCTTGTTCTGGAGGCGCTGTGTGTCGCCATGAAAGTGAAACGACTTTCTTTGTGCTTTTAAAAGAGGACATAACTAGAAAGTTGTATTCATAACGCTGTTCCGGAACAGTTCAACCCAAATATTAGAGTGAGATCAGCTCATTAACGGAGGACTGATTCCTGAACCTGCAGAGCAGTCTATGCTGGCTGTGCAGAGACTATAAAGTGGAGTAAATCTGCCACTGCAAGAACAGTCTGGTGCTTCTGACTCACAGTAAGTTACATTTTATTTTTTAAAAGAGGCTGCTACTTGATATTCAAACATGAGTTTTGAGCAGTGAAGAGTAGTGCTTGTTGTTTGTCATTTTTCCGATCACAAATGCAGACATTATGTTGATAAGAATTAAGTCACCAGATGCAACGAATGCCTCGTTTGTAATGTCTATTACTGTTTTTCTGCCATTTTACCGGGGCATGGTATTACGTTATGGTAAGGTGCGTAACCTTTCCATCAGACACTTGTGATATTCTGCCAATCTCAGTGCACTGGATAGCTGGCCAATCAGCCCCAGCTTTGTACAAATGGACCCATTACAGGAGGCAGGGCTTACAGCAGAAACAATAATATATAGGATGTGTACACTTTAAACTGCATAAACACATTGCATTACACCAAATACTCAAAATAATGTTTTTTGTTGCAACATCATATGATCCATTTAAATCCTTGCTTGTGCTTTTACTATAGCTAGCTAGCTACAGAGAGAGAGAGAGATTTCTGATTTAATTTCAAGCTTTTAAGCATAACATGAGGTTGTTTTAGTCACTCTTTTGAGGAAAAAAAATCAATACCTAAAGCAACACATACTGAAAATCAGCGGTAAATAAACTGACTGATCTTGCCGCAGTGCATCAAGATTTGGTCTATATTTTGCTGCACATAAATATGATCCACACTGTGTTCACTTTTAAAGCCACATAACCGATAACACATTGTATGCGTTGACTTTATAACTGTCGGTCGGTTACATTTTCACTTGTATTTCTCCATTTTGATTGCAGTCTCGGAGCATCACCGTAACATTGTTCATACTGGTAAAGTCATGGAGCTTTAACACTTAGTAGAGACGTTTACGGTCTCATCAGTCACTGAGTCAACATCAGTTCTATGTAGCAGATTTCATTTGATATAAAATAACAAACATATGATATTATACACTAAATATTACTAAAATAAAGTTCCATGTCAAATACAAACAAACCACTGGATGAACACTACACAGCAAATGATACTTTGGAAACTTTCTTAGCAAAAAACAAAATGCCTAGCATATAATGGTGCCAAAAGCACTAAACAGCAACAAACATCTTTCCTAACAACAGTCCAATGCACTTCAAAATCTTCCTGCTCCATCATGTCACTGCATGTAAAGACAAACCTTTGTCTCTGAGCGTTTTTACCGACGGTGTAGATTCATGGAAATAATGACTATTTTGCTGTCTCAAAAGTATTTTTATATAGTGACAAAGTTAGTGTTTTTCACTATTGCATCTGGATCTACACAATATCTCCAAATGGCCTTTAGCCCCAAGTGTGAGTTAAACGACCACAATATTTTCTTTTTAGGCTGGCACCAATTAATATTAAACAGAACATATTGTCTTGTTACAGTATATATTTCAAGATTGAATAAAATGACAATAGCAATCTGGAGATGACAATCAATCACAGTAATTTATGACAGAAAACGTCTATATTTAGCAGCACTGAACTGATGCTGTAAGACCATTGTCTATATCGCATATGGTTGCATCAATAGAGCGCTATCAACTCCATTCAGCTATTAGACCAGCATCTCCCCAACACAAACATCAAGATTTAAAACTTCAACGACTCTCGTTTTCAGTTTAATGTTTTCTAAAGCGGAATTATATTCTCTTATAATTCTTATTTCAACAGGATGCCAAATCTCAACAACTAGAACAGAAATGTGCCATATTACAATTATAAGCTTCAAATAGCCTGGCAAAGTCACTGCAACACACAGCCTAAAGTAACTGGGGACAACATGTTCAGTAAAATATATGTATATATTAAAAATAAAACAAAATCTCTTTGCAAGAGAAATTACAGTCGCCAAGTATTGTATAAATCCTCACTTTATAATAATCACATTTATTTAAACTAATGCTGGGCAACGATTAATTGTGATTAATCACATCCAAAATAAATGTTTTGTAAACATAATATATGTGTGTGTACTTTGTATATTTGTTATGTATGCACACATGCATGTATATATTTAAGACAAATATGTTTCAATATTAAATATATTTATTTATACTATAAATTATACGAATATTAATACATGTCAATATTTCCAAAATATATACTGTATGTCCGAGACCAATATATTATAAAATATATATAAATATATACATTGGGTTAATTGTTTGAACCAATTTGAAACTCTCATACTGGTTCATAGTTTGAGAGTCACTGCATGAAACAAATCACATTCGTGTAGCGTAAACATGCAATATTAGTTATTGGTACAGTTTTTGAAAACGTACCACAGTACAAGAATATGTTGAACTTGAAGAATACCATGGCGCACTCTCAGAAAAAGATGCACTTTCATGTCTTATTTACCCCTAAAGAGTACACATTACTACAGTTAAAGTACAGTTTTGAAAAGGCACCGCCCCAGTGACAAACTTTGTACCTTTTTTCTTATAATGCAACATGTCTAAAAATAAATTTGATACCTTTTGTAAGTGCGTAACTGGTTACTTTGCAAATAAGCATTATCATTTAAAAGCAGATATGATCTTACCACTTCGTTTTCTCGCAGCTAACGTCAATATAAGTGTCTGACAAACAAGGGAGAGGAGAGCCAAAAGTTGCCAATGCATCTGGACAAGGAACAGGTTCCGTAACATCTGCCTGAAAGACTGCCTCTGAAAGAGAGCCGGCCTCCTCTCTGCTTCATGGAAACTCACGGTTAACAGCCTGATGCTCTCCCTGCCCACGTCACCTGATCTCCACCAACATCTGTCTAATTTACCTTTCAGCTGTTGAGTAATTGCGCTCGTTTCAGGATGTCGTATTGCGTGTATTCCACCTTTAATGACGCATACCTGAGGCAGAACTCCACTTTTGACCTTTCTGTCAACTCACAATCCTTAGCCTGACTTTCATCTCTCTATATTTAGATGGTTTAGAAGATCTGGGTTTATTTTTCCAAACACAGCAGAATACAGATTGCAGTTTGCTGTGGTTGTGGCGCCCTGGATCGTGAGATCTCCTTCCTGTTCTCCGCAGCTTTGAGGTCGGGTTTGTTTATTTTATCACATAAAGTTGAGGGTATCATTAAAGATCTGTGGAAGAAAAGAGCAAAAAGAGTGAGCGTATATATATCAAATACATCTTGTGACTTGCCATCTGCAGTTTTTCATGGGCTTGTCTTAACAAACAGCAAATGTTTTACAAAAAATGCAGGCATTTGACTGAAAAATGAGCAGATATAAACAAACAAACAAACCAGTGAAAACAGCTTTCATGGGTAATTGGGCTACTGTTCCTTCCAAATATTATTAAGAGGGCTGTTTACAACATGCTTTAGAAGTCCATTTGTATGTAGTTAGGTCTTTCTTTCAGTTTTTCTCCTCGCTGGTTCCAGAAGTAGTGAATTTGTTTAAAATGATTGATAAATAATAAAATATTGATACTGAGAAAAAAAACATTGGTAACGCCAAGATTTACATTAATGGTAGTACCATGGTATATTTTTTAAAACTGTTATCACATGATAGCCCTTGCAATCCAAGTATGAAAAAGTGCTGTGATACATGTCTAGAAAACCTAGTAGTAAGGGTATGCTTTCGTTGTTTTTTTGTAAGTGATGTAAATTGCATGGTACATGAATCTGGTAAGCATTCATTACTGTGGTATATGTCAAAGTAATATTTATCAATCATAATTATCCTCAAAGGGGACGTGTTAATCTTGAGTACCTGTATAGAACCGCATCCTTCATATCTCCAAAAAGTCTTTAGTTTTATCATATTTAGAAAAAAAATCAACAACGACCTAAGACTGTTCAAATTAAAGATTAGTTATAGTATTGCTTTTGTGCACTTACAGTACTTTACTTGTAACGGCTAGTTGTCACGTATTAGATCAAACTGGAGTTGTTCAACAATATTCATATTTTTCATCCCAGAGCAATTAAAAAATAACTGTTTTACTATCTCAAACGTGACATGGGTTTGAGTGCACTGAATAGCATTATAATGTAGATCCAATTTGGAGATGAATAGTAGGACTAAACACTGCACAAAATATAAAACAATAACACTAAAAATAAAATAAAACACTATATATTCTGAGTATTTCCCCAGCAGTAATGGCAGTCGCAGGCAGATTACTCATTAATTATCACACGACTGTCCCAACATCGACAACGCTTACAAATGGCTCACTTGCATAATGCTCCATGGCAATATGGAATATTACACATATAATAGGGTTTCATCTAATGTTAAGTAAATTATTTTAACTAAGAATCTGCCCAAGGCTGCTTATGTTGCCGCTGAAGAAATACTCGGAATACAGCGTTTTAATGTTATTTTTCATAGTGCCATTTGTATTGTTTTAATTATTGCCCAGTGTACTGATATGATAACATTTTTTGAACACATATTTTATTGCTCTTTTTTGTGATGTTGTATTCTTGCATTTTTTTAAGTAAAAAATCCCATCTAACTCTGAATGTGGATAGCGTACACGCACAGCGTGCCTTGTGCAGGAAACATTTTTCCTCATTTCATCATACACAATTAATGATGTAATGTGTTTGATGAAACATCTATAATAAATTGTTAATAAATTAACCACAACAAATAAACCCGTGCTACGGGTATTGCCATTCATTCAGGTTACAGTGGAAGTTATTACTATTTATAACTATTTAAAGCTTCCGGTTTTCGACCGGGATCCGCTATTCACTTAACGCTGGGTTATTTTTTTGAAGCTTAACAAGGTTATCTTTCCCTTACAACCAAAATCGCACTTCTTTGGAAACAGGCCTACTTCCCTTTCGAGTCCTGTGCAGTGCAGCCGAATGATATTACCCTCTGATACCATTACTGTTCCATGCTATAGGTGTGCCTTAGTTCATTTTGTGCCATTCAAGAACAACCAAAGCCTTGTGTCACGCACACATGTAGGCTGATATCACAAATCTGGGGTTGTGAACTCTGGAATCGGCTCTGTGTTTGATAAGCGGGCTGAGAGAGCATGGAGGGGGATAGGCGCCGCTGCGCTCGTGTCATCCCACTAAATACACACCAGATGCGGTGGGTAGGATACAGAGGCACGCCATGAGGCAGTGGCACTACACATCTCTGTTGAGCTCTCGTCCAATCAGTGTAACTCCTCTGGATTCAAAGCTCGCCGTCAGCCTTGGGTCTGCTGTGATGTCGGGGAGCCCACTTCCCTGCTGGTTCTCGTTTGTTGGATTGTCTCTCTGGTTTCCTTTGAGGCTGTTATGGATGTACTGAGAGGGAAAGCTCTCCTCCACGGCCTTGAAGTGCCCGGTACTCAATCTAAACAGAGACTTACAGACAGACATACAGATATTACATAGATAGTTACCATTCTTTTCAAAACGGTTTTTAGATTTTAACATGCCTTTTAACATCTGTAAGGAGTCGAATCACTTTTCTCTTTGACAGAGATCATGTTTTGCATAGGACTGCCATAATGCATGCATTAATTTTAACAGAAAAGTCCATCCAGAAATGAAAACTGCGTCATTATTTACTCAACCTCACATTGTTTCAATTCAGGGTGAAACAAAATAAGATGTTTTGGAGAAATGCACAGCTCTTCTCCATGAACGCTTATTGTGACCTTGGCCTGTCAAGCTGCAGAAAAGGACAAAAAAGCATCAAAAGAACCACTGAAGTCATTGTGCTATAGGACTGATTTTACTATGCATAAACAACACAAAACTTTGTCATTTTTAAAAATAAAAACTGTAATAAAACAAAATTAAGTAACTTTGTTTCAGAAGATTTTTTATCTTGTTTTAAGGATGATTAGATATATAAATTATAAATTTTGATTAGATATTTAACAATTTAATACAGATTAATTACATAAGTAGAAAATGCATTGCTTTGCAATATAATATAACTTTAATTGAAACACAATTTCCAATTTTTCGCAAATAATTATTATTTTTTTATTCTTAGCAGGAAGAATTGCGTCTGTCAATAAGACCAGCTGACTTCTAAGGCGGTAGTTTCGTTTAACACTGACCTGGTCGGCTTGTTGTTTCCCTTTAGCCTGAAATCATTCATCAGTTCACCTTAAAACACAGATATACTGACTGACACTCTATTTGAAGCCTGCAGGTCTGGAGTGGAGAATGTACATGGAATGCATGAAACATTCCTTCACCATAACACAGCTGGAATGTGAAAGTGAGTTTTGAAGACATCATATTTCTGTCAAGCTCTCCGAAGCTGAATAAAATCGAATGTTTATTATTAATATGCTTAGGATTTATAACCTACACTCCTGTCAGTCATTTTCAAACAGTCAAGTTTAATAGACAGTTTAGCTGACTGACAGGTTGAAGAGGTGTATGTAACGGTCTAGCAGCATCTGTCTGTAAAAGAGAAAGACAAGAAGTGGAGACTCTCTCTGAGGCGCAAAGAAAAGAAGTTCAAGTGTTCACAGACTTTAGCTCAGATATATAAAGTAGCAGGGCATCTCAAATAAGGACCATATGCTCCACCTGGGCTGTGTGTAATGTGCTCAACAGGACAAGAGCAGCCAAAGCACGCTAACATCTCATACTTGGCATGCAGACTATCTATCTATCTATCTATCTATCTATCTATCTATCTATCTATCTATCTATCTATCCATCTATTTTTTGTAGTTGCATGTCCTTTTGCATGTGAGTTTTTAAGGCAATGTTTTGAGGATTTCATGCATTCTTTGTTAACGTTTGATCTTACAGTGCTACTTGAAACCACATCATTATAATTTTTGTCATGCAGTAAAACCTTTACTAAATAACCATAATTTATAGTTGCAGAAATATTTTTGTATCTAAACTTCTGCAGATGCTAGAAAAAAACAAAAAAACAAATATATATATATATATATATATTTTTTCTTTTTAATCAAATAAAATATAATAAAATAAGACAATAAATAAATTAAAAATAAAATAAATTACAATAAATAATAAAATACCAAAATAATACAATAAAAAACAAATTACTAACTGTCAGATTAATTTTCCTAATACAGCTTATTTGGATGTTTTTTCATGTGACTTGTTGCTGTGTTGTGATAAGCAGCTTCGTGAAGCTTGCCTGGCTTTGATGTGCAACTGAATAGCTCGTTTTTCATGATAATTATTTGTCAAGTCTGGACCTTATTAGGTATCCGGCTGAAAACCTTCACACATGGTGGCCTTATTATCAGACAAACCTTAACCTGTGTGGACCAAGCCTACTGAAACTATGAGCGCTTCTTCTCTGTACGTGATCTGAAGTCAACATGTGCCTTAAAGACAGCTGGCTCTAGAGCTTCATACCTATCAGGCTTACAGTAAATCCCGACGTTGAGAACTGAACTCATCTAATTTTTCCAAGCTGAAGACCTACAGTCTTTAACAGGCAAATGAAAACACCTGTTTCGGGTTTTCCTGCATGTCTGTTCACTGCGCCGAGACGAAAAACTATTGTGTCTGCTAAATGACTAAATGTAAATGTTTAAAAACAAGCAAAAAACTACAATTTTGCTCTTGCTAGATATTTGCAAGGTGTTTTTGCCAAACTGAAAAGTGGTCTAGTCAAAAGTATGCTTAGAAATTATATTATTGTCATGAATTACCACTTTTCATTAAGTAGATATTTTTGAGTACACGTAAGACAGCAGCAAAGAAAAATATAGATGAGCAGTGCTGTACTTTAATACCATGCTGTGGTAATAAACCTTTCTTAAAAGTGCATCATGAATTATGAACCCTTGAACTCTGAGTGGCATCGCAGAGATGACACTGAGCTGACGCACAGGCTCTTGATTGCTGCTGGCATCAAACACACATCTGGAGGCCATAATGGCAAAAGGAGACTTTTTAAAGCTCCCTAAAGAGCAGATGAGTAGCTGACATGAAATGTCAAGCTCTGACAGCTGTGTTCTGCAGTCTGACATGCTTTGTTGACAATGTTAAACAACATTTTAATTATATAATCACCTGACACTTCATTGAATTTGCTACATTTGTGGTTACAATACATTTAGTTTAGCGAATAAACAAATTCAGCTGATTAATTTTGAACTAAAATTAGTTTATATAAATAAATTAAATTGATTGCAACCAGATACCTTTTAAAAAATAGTAAATTCAATTAATCAATTTTTTAAGTGCACTACTGTTCAAACGTTTGGAATCAGTAAGATTTTTAGAAGTTCTTTGAAAGATCTTTTATGCTCATTACGGCTGCATTTATTTGATAAAAAATCCAATAAAATATTAAACTTTTTTACATGATTTAGTCATTTTGTAACATTAAAGATGTTTAACATTGTTTACTGACAATTTTGATAAACTTAATGCATCCTTGCTAAATAACGTTAAAAGACTACATGAAAATTTCATATATCAAATTGCTTAAAACTTCAGTGTCCACATTTTCAGTATATTATGGTTTATAGTTATATACAGCTTTATGCTATATTATTTAAGCAGAAAATATCCAAGCAGAGTATCTAAGTGTTCTTTAAATAAAAGTTAAAAGGTTTCTAGGGCTTTTGTTAATTCTATAACTAAATGTAAGCAACACTGAAGCATTGATTAGATGGCAGGCCTGCCCTCTGAAGTTAGCTTCTGTGCAATGTGATTTCAATGTACTGTAAGTCAAACCAGATGCTGATGTTATTGTTATTTTTAGCTTGAGAATGTCAAATAAAACCATAAACAATGAACTGGAATCCTTTTATTTGTTCATGATTTTGAAGCACAACGATTATTAAAAAGCTCACTTTTGAACATTGATATATTATTATTTTTATTATCAGGATT
Source organism: Enteromius trimaculatus (assembly GCA_032361065.1). Lineage (NCBI taxonomy): Eukaryota > Metazoa > Chordata > Actinopteri > Cypriniformes > Cyprinidae > Enteromius > Enteromius trimaculatus. The sequence continues at coordinate 17,691,908 of JAUMHP010000048.1, read as the reverse complement.
TCAGCTTGCAGTTTTCTACATGTTGGCCGTTTCTCAAACGGAAGAGTGCATCCTCCGGAGCTGGCATTTGTCGGCTACATTCGTTATTTCAGAATATTAACAGTTATAAATTTGAACACTATTCCTAATTAGGTGTAAATTAGCTGAATTATGCTTATGACTCGCGAATATAATGCTCAGTTAACTGAAATAAACCAGGCTTGATGACTTCCGTTTGAGAAACGGCCAATGTTTATGCTCTCATTCTGTATGTAAATGAATCTATAGTCTTTATAGGTAGTGTGGTACATGGTATAAGGTAGTGTATAAATTAATTGAAAGCTGTAATACTTACATTGTGAAATTATAGAACAATAAACTCGCCCAAAACGCCCAACTTTTGACCGTATTCATTTGAATACACTGTAAAATATTAGGGTTAAATGTATGCAATTAATATAACTGATGCTATATGTCTGAATAGTGACAGCTTGTTATAAACCAGAAAGTATTTGAAAAACTATTATGTCCCTTCGCGTTTAATATAAACGGAACAAACGTTCGGTCCGTTGTTTCCAGCCGGCAACATTTCTGCTCGGACTGCTTTAGCATGACAAACGAAATCAGAAATAAACATTTGTGAAGTTCAAGTTTCAAAAAACTGTTATGCCTTGCAAAACACACGTAATATTACAGTTTAACTAAATATTTTGGTGTGGAAGATGCATTGTCCATGCGCCGTGCATTCAGAGTGAAGCCGCTGTTTATTTTCAAACAGACAGCGGTTTGTTTTGGTTTCATTTCTTCGGAATATCACTGTGTTTGAAGATGGCAGGACTGGAGCTGCTCTTTAACTGCGTAGCAAACTCTTTAACCTGCTCCCAAGATGCTCTGATTTGTTTCGTACACTGGGAAATCGTGAAAAGTGGCTATAAATGTCTGGGCATTGGAGATGAAGTAAGTTAGTGGTGACTTTGACACGTTTATACATGATTATCTGTTACCAAATGTATAAGGCATGTGTGTTTACTTAACAGTTATACAAAAAGACACTTAAGTCGCTCTTAAAATGTCTGATGGTCACTGCATTACATAAAACATCAAGCTTCGCTAACGGGCGTTTGCTGCAAGGTATTATCACAAACATTTGCCTGATTAGAAATGATCTCTTTTCCACACAGCCTAAAGATGGAGAGAAGAAGACAGAGCTGCTTCCACCCGGCTGGAATGAAAGCAAGGATCTGTATGCACTCAGATACAGATCAAGAGACGACAAGTCAAACCTATTGCTCAAAGCCTTCACAGTGGATTCAACCCTCATCTTCAATCTAATGGTAGTTACGCTGCAGTACATGCAGTTCAGTCAGTACTGCACTGCCTCCCATCGCAGATGCTATATTAATATCAGATTGAATGTTTTTACACGTCTGTTCATGTCTTTGCAGGACTCCAAGACAGAAAAAGTAACTGATCTCACAGTTAACGTCAGTGAGTATGTTGATGAAGCCAATCTGCAGGCGTTTGAAAGGTTTGTAGTTTTATTTGGTGCATATATTATATGTTTTTTATGCTCTCAATCTGTCATAAGAACAACTGTCTTTTGTTCCCATGTTGATAGATTGCAATAAGTTGCAAACTTTGATTACTTTATAATAGGATGTAACTGGGATTTATAATAGGATGTAGTCCTGGGATAGAGGAAAGCAATGAAGCCAATTATATGCACAATCATACAGCTTTATTTAGATAAACATAACATGGGCAGACATGCAATTGTTTAAATATTTGGAAATGTCTGTATTTTTGAAAGAAGCATGGCCAAAACCTACAAAGTTTCAAATCACTGTTTCTATTTGAGATTAATGCTGTATTCTTGTATTACTTTGTGTGCGTCTGCAAATCACATACAAAATTATACCTCTTTTTCCACAGTTTTCTGGACACTTGCATGAAAAATGCTTTAATCCCAACATATTTGGGATGGGGGCAATATCATAGATGCTCTCTAGCTGTCAGAAGTCATAAACATAAAAATAAAATCTTCAAATACATGGGTAGATTAATCACACTCTTTAATTTCTACATGTTCTAACTAATTTTGCTATTTCAGCGTGTTTAAGGACACAGACGAGCTGATCGCAAAGCTAAAGTCCTCACTGCTGCCCACTAAAACAGAGGAGCGTCAAGGAAAGACAGAGAAGAAGACAGAAACGGAAAGACCCTCAAATTTAAGGGACCCTCTGAGTGATCCTCTCCTGATTCCAACCAGAGGCCCTCCAAGAAGACACCCGCCTGATTGGTGAACTTTCATTGCATCACTCTTTCCTCATGCAAATGATACAACTTTGGGTAATTTTGAGATGCAGTCTGTGGAGATTTGTATAGCACAGTTGCCTTAACGACACTCCAGCTGTTGCTATGGTTACTGCCTCCGGTGATCCCAACTTCTGTTCAAAAGCGTCTGTTTGATGGCAGGTGAAAATATCTGCACACCGGATAATTTGTAATTCCACTTTGTAGTACATACTGTTTAAAACTATAGCTAGAGTATGAAATAATATTATTAATATTTAAGAAAATCAGTTTCATGTCTAAAAAAGAAGAAAAGCTTAAAAAAAAACACACATTGTAATTTTAAAACATTTTTATTTGTGTTTTATTCATTCGTTGTTATTTAAGGAATGAAAAATATTTTAAAGAAAAATATTTTAAATTTTAAAGAAATGTATAAAAATATTTTTATGTCTCTATTTAGTTATTTATTTGTTAGAAATGTCAAATAAATATTAACTTAATTTATTTAAATGTGCACTTATTAAATCTAAGGCTGTGATCTGTTCTGAGCAGACTAGCATGATAAATCCCCAGACGCTGATTATGCATCATTACAAGTGACCATATTTTAACATACAGTACTGTAAAAACTAGATGAACTCTTTGCTTTGTGCTGCTTTGCCTCCATGTTTGTCAAGTTCGTTTGTAAATGAAGGTGTTTTTATGTGGAGGACGTTATGGGCTGCTTTGGGACTTTGAGGGCAAGTTGTGTGTGTGTGTGTGTTTTGTAGGTGTCAGCTCATGTCCTCTGTCTTATTTAATATTTAGCAGCGTGAGTCCTGCGAGAGCTCTGACTGCTGCGCTGTGTCTATTTTTTGAAGCACTGAGGGTTCTGTGTGTCTGGCGCTGCAGACTGTGGACTGAGAGACTGGGTAGAGATGCACAGTGCCAGCATCATTTCCATTAAAAATAGACAGTTTGGGGGATTTAGCAAAGTCTGCTTGCTTGAAACCCACTCAAACATTTATACATTTACCAGAAAGGAGATGCCGGTCTGCATTCTGACCTGATTCTCGCACCTTTATTTCCTGTTTCCTCTGCAGTCTCTATCAATAAAAATAAGAGAGAATAGCCAGAAAGAAGAGAAAAGAGCGAGACTACAGAGTGGGGTCTTTAAGGTCATGGCAGAAACCCAGAGATGGATTTAGGTGTTTGTCTTCCACTTCCCCTTCCTGGGTTCACGGTGACCCCTATCAGATTCTTTATGATGTCAGCGATTTATCGACTTGCTGTTGCTGTGGGCGATGTGATGTAATTCGGTCAAACATGATCTGCTGCCAGCACTGTCTCGAGTTAAAGCCAGAGTCTGTAGACTTTCAAAGGACTGAGCTGAGTCACACTAAAAAAATGTTGTGCACATACTTGATAGATACTGAATATGAATCCAACAAGTCATCAAAAATAACAATATTGTGTGTTCAGCCATTGGCATTATTCTGTTATTTTATAGCATTGCATGGTGCATAAATACGGAAGCGTATTGCATTCACTTGAGGAAAAAATATCTGCTCTGTTTTTCTGAATTAACGACTTAATTAT
>JAUMHP010000048.1:17673983-17688026 GCA_032361065.1 Enteromius trimaculatus | reverse complement strand
GATAATTAAGTCGTTAATTCAGAAAAACAGAGCAGATATTTTTTCCTCAAGTGAATGCAATACGCTTCCGTACATAAATGCCACAAATACTATATTAAATATGTGTGTGTGTGTGTGTATACACAGTGTCTTTCAAAAGTATGGGGGTCATATGTTGTTGTTGTTGTTTTAATTAATAAATATATAAAACGTAACACCTTTATTCAGTAAGGATGCATTATATTGATCTAGAGTAAGAGTAAAGACATTTATGATGTTACGAAAAAATATGGCAGGTAAATGGCATTATTTGAACTTTGTATTCATCAACGAATCCTAAAAAACGTAGAATCATGTGACACTGAAGACTGAAGGAATGGCTGCTGAAAGTTCAGCTTTACATGGCAGGAGTACATTTCATTGTGAATTTGTACACTTTATTTTAAAGTTATTTTAAATTGTAATAATATATCTTACTGTCACAACATAACATTTAACTAACCAGCAAACAGAATATTAAACCAGAAAATACACAGGACAGCTAAAAATAATTTCATGAGAATTGTTGAAAATCTTAAATGCAACACTCATTGTTAATATAACGTGAAAGAAAGCTTCTGAAATGTTTTTCTTTGTGTGTTGTTTTCTTAGGCCTGACCCAATGGCTCCTTTTGCAGCAGGCGGTGCCGATCTGGACCCTTTCGGGTGAGAAATCCCATCAATTATTTGTTAAAACAGACATGTGTACATGCATCATATATGATGACCTGTAGTGGACAGATGTTTCTTGGTGAAGCACTGAGTATTTGTAGATCACAGTCACATAGAGAAAACAGCTCTATAAAGCAGAAATCAGAATAACAGATATCAAAGAGCATTTAAGAACTCGAATGAATAAGTGCACCTTCAAGGAACGAGCGTGCTCACTGAATTATTAATGGTTCTTGTTCTTGGTTCTTTCTCCAGAGGAAGGGCAGGAGGGATGATCGTCGATCCATTACGTGCTGGGTTTCCTCGCTCAGGGTTTGACCCCTCCTCTGGTATTCCTGGAGTCCTTCCCCCTGGCGCTGTGCCTCCTGGTGCCCGCTTCGACCCCTTCGGGCCGGTTGGGCGAAACAGACCTGGGTAAGAGCTTCAGTGGGTCTTTACCATCTGAGATCAGTTGTTAAACTGCCATTACCTCACTTGACCTCATTGGCTCTGATGCGGTGTTTTTCAGGCCAGACCCTGATCACATGCCTCCACCAGGATATGACGACATGTTCATGTAGACGCACTAATATTCCATCGTTCATAATATTTCATCGTTCTATGCACTTTGTGTTTGAATAAACAGGGTTGTGGTGAAACATAATTATTCTTAATAATTCTGTTTCAGAATTATTATTAAAACAAAAACATGATTGGTTATTTTGATATTGCCAAAAAAATAACAACTGGTAATTCCATTTTTTTTCCTTTTTCTGATTGTGTTCTTCCTGTTTGCTTTTTTTGTTTAATTTTTTGCTACTGACTAAAGTCTAAATTAAACTGCTTTTATCCCATGTAATTTTGTTGTTGTTGATATTAAAGGCATTGTTAAAATGCAAAATTAAACAGATTTGAAACATTAATGTTTGCTAATTTTTTCTATCAAATCAACTTTATTAAATGAGGGACCTTGGCCATATACTATTTTTCTGAATATTTTGAATTAAATTTAGTTTTGTCATTTTTATTAGTTTTGAATGAATACATAGCCTATTTATTGTTAATTTTTAATAATACCCTTAGTTAATTAAAAAAAAAACACAAAGTTTGCCTTTGCAACTATTGGCTGAAGCTAAATAAGTTATGTTATTTATATACATAAATCTTTTAGGTTTAGTTTATAATAACTGTTTGGAGGTGAGCTTTTCTTGACCATCTACTGTAAGCAACCACTTCTAAAGCACCAATCACATTTCCTTCAGTAAAATATATAAACCTCTACTAAAAAAAAAAAGTTTAAACATGTCATCTGAAATATTGCAAGTACTTCGATTTGATGGAGGGCTTTTTTCCTGAATGCAACTGAACTGAACCTGCTCTCCAGCCTTTAAGTATCTTGAAAGCAAATCTTCTGGAGATGGTGGCTTCAGTGAGAGGGACACCAGCAGCAGATGTAGTGGAAATCAATGCCTGTAATAGCCACTGTGAGTCATGATGGCCGCAATGTCAATGTGACCTCCTCTACCGCCAGAGCTAAAGACGCTCTCGCGTGTCCTCTAAACATGTCTGCACTAAAATCACTGAGAATTAAGTGACAATTGGTTTAGGGAATTTAGAAGATATAGCACTGTGAGATAAAGAAAAATACTGTTGTGCTTCACATTTATTGGGAATATGTGAACCACAAAGTGCCTATACACCATTTTCATTTAGAAGTTGCTATTCAATTTCACAAATAATTAGAGAAACGTTAATTTTAAACTTAAGTGAGAAGTTTTGAAGTAGTATTTTCTTGTAAAAAGCACTTCGAAAATCCTTGTTTCATTTCCAACTTAAAATAATTTTAAGCCGCATATTAACTTTGATCATATAGTGTAGCGGTTTATTATTTAAAAGCTAACAAACCTGTTTAATATGAAATGTTTTGCTTGTGCTATTTTTAAATAAAATAAAAGCCACTGTTATCTTGTGCATGATATTTACAATATTTGAAGTATGGCTAAACAATCCAAATACTGTACCGTGCCATTCGTTCCATGTACATGAATGACTCAAATCAAACAGGTCTAGCAACAAAAAGATTTATTTCACGCATGGAAACGGTATAAAAAAGGTGACACATTTGCCTTGAACATACACGAAGTGGTTAAAGACTTAAAATGCACAGCTCACATTGTACATGCAATTCAAACACCCCCGCTCTCTGCATCAAAAAACAGAGTCATTGGCCCAGAAGTACCATGGTACTGCATTGGATTTGAATACATAACAGTCTGTTTGGCCCACACAAGTATTATGCACATCATTAAGCCTCTGCACCGCTTGTGTTTTCTAGGAACTCTTTATAGCCTGACTCCATGATTAACCTTCACAGATTGTACAACGATAATAATTCAGTAACAAAGATGAGCAGCTGCTTCTAATCAGCACAAACGACAACACGACCCATTATTGTGCTCATCTGAGCAGCATACTGCAATATCACACTATTGCAATATCTGCACATTTTCTGTATGCACGTAATACCCGAGTGACCTACTAGTACATGTTACAGCTGGAATGAAATAACCGTATTTATTAAGTACCATTCCGAACTTTAGGAAGCGTTATTGAAAGAAACCTCCAAGGCTGCATTTATTTGGTTAAAATTTCAGTAAAAACTGCAATATTGTGAAAAAAGGTTATAATTTAAAATAACTGTTTGTTTTTTTTATTTGAATATTTTTTAAATGTCATTTATTCCTGTGATGCAAAGCAGAATTGTATTTTATTTATTTATTTGTTTTTTGCTCATATTTTCAAATGATTCAATTTTGAAAACATTTGTGCTGCTTAATATTTTTGTTGAAGCTGTGATTTTTGTTCAGCATTCTTTGGTGAATAGATAAAAGAACAGCATAATCAGAATAGAAATCATTTAAATGTCTTTATTGGCCCTTCTGATCCGATTGAATGCATCCTTGTCGACCAAAAGTATAAATTCCTTTAAAAATAACAAATATTACTGACCCCAAACTTTTAAATGTACTAATATTTCATTCGTAATACAGTGATTTGCTCAGTTCAGGTTGTCATGTTGAAAAGGCATTTCCTAATGTCTTTAAATGACTTTCACATTCATTTAGGGGCTTGTTCGTGAGCAGCGTGACCAACAGCACAGATACGGTGTAAGATAAATGCTTAATGTGCTCAGTACTAGATCCTCTGTGCTTACAAGACAATATTTTACACAATTAAAGACGTGAAAGCAATATACCACTTTCCCTTGCTTGTACCTTTACATCACACCATAACCAACATCTTACAGTTAATACATGACAGAAATGTTTACTGTATTTTAGCAATGTATCAAAAATCATTACAACTAGTCCATTTCACTTCAAAAAGCACTTAAGTTAGTGATGCACATAAACGCATCACACTTTATACACCACCAAATATTCAAAGAACAGTATATAGTGAAGTTCAAACAATCTTAAGACTTTCTCTGCTGTAGTAAATATACTTAACAAGTGAAATAAAACTATAGCCATGTGACCATATTCTCTCTCTCTGATATAATGTGCTGTCGTTAACCATTAGGTTTAGTGTGAAACAGTGAAAAAACTTGTCATTTATCGAGATTCAAGCCTATAACATTTTGATATATATATTTTTTTAAAGAAATCATAATTTCCTTTATTCTACAGTGATTACAAATGCTCTCTTGCATGTTTCAATAAGTGCCCAGCATAATCAATGCAATGTGAATTTTGCTTTCCCTAGCTTGCTTGACTTGCTCACCAACTGATCCTCTGCAGTGAATGGGTGCCGTCAGAATGAGAGTCCAAACAGCTCATAAAAACATCACAATAGTTTACAAATAACTCCAGTCTATCAATTTATGTCTTGTAAAAATGTAAAGCTACATGTTTGTAAGATACAAATACATCATTAAGGCCTTTTAAGTAACTACTTCTGGCCAAATTATGAGTTCATAATGCATACAAATGTTAGTAAAAGTCAATTCTATGTTATCCTGTTATCAAAAATCCACATATTTGAACATTAGAACTGTTTTGGACTGTAAACGGTGCTTGATCTGTGCATATTTACACAAGATGACTTATTAAAGCTATAATATGAATAGAGAACTCACATTTAAGCCAGAAACAACTGTTAGAAATGGTTTAATAATATATTTTTTTTCTTACAAACATGCAGCTTGTGGATTACTGTGATGTTTTTATCAGCTGTCTGGACATTCTGACGGCACCCATTCACTGCAGAGGATCCTAAATCTGTCCTGTCGAAGAAACAAACTCTTGGATAGGGTGAGTACGGTTAGTTAGTTCACGGTTAGTTCTAAGTAAACTTTCTTTTTATAAAGCTGTTGTACACAGAATAATAATATGCTGGGTATCCAGTGCCCAGAAATATACCATTGTAGGATAAATCTCTACTACATCTAAGACTTGTAATACATCTGCTCTTATTATCTTTCAGCTTAGTTTTGATTACAATCTTGCGTTTGAACAGTGTGCTTATAGAAAATAGTTACTACATCAGCAGAAAAACCAAACCAGTGAGGACGGCTTCATCTGGGATCAAGTACACATGAACCTCTGCTTAGGTGCTATAACAATAGCTTGGTTTTAAAAGGGTTGGTGAGCATATTCTTAAAGCATACAGTAGCCTATATCTGTTGTGTCATTGACAAGACAACTTTATAACCTGAACATTGATATGGAAATATATATATATATATATATATATATATATATATTTCTCTACTGGACTCTAATGCTTGTTGCCCGATTACAGTAAAACTTCACATTTTTGTTAATTGTTAGCACAAACCTACTAAATGACCATATCGATAGATGTTGTAAAATAGATATCTTGTTTAAAACATTAAGCATTCATATGTCTATTCCCTTGGTTTGCGGTACATTCTCTTCTACTCTGAGAACGTGGGTTGATGACAACGAGTAAGTGTGTGACACAGATACAAAACACGAACAGTGTACAAATACAAACAAGCCTAAATGTGTTCACGGTGAACATTTGTAACGTCTTAAGGCATATTGCATCCTTGGATAATAATAGCTTGTATATATTCCACTCATAGTGTCTTTTGTGACGTTATAGATTATACACACATTTATTTCAAGTTTTGTAGAGTAGCTGATGGCGGTTTGTTCTGCAGCATGTTGAGTTATTATGACGCTTCACCATTGTGCTTTCATTCTTTCAACAGTTTTTAGCATCTCTTCTTGCACCGTCACATTCTGTGTTTTTGCGTGTTTGCCCACGCCTTGGTTAATATGAAGAGAGTGCTTGCAAGGCAGCGCCAACAGGTTAACGTATATGAAAACATGTCACATTTTATTTCGGAATTGAAAGGACAAAATTAGAATGCATATTTCGGTCCAAAGAAAATCACACTTATTTTAGGAGTGTCAAAACTTTGCACCGTGACAAAAACTGTTTAGTCATGACTCATCGCCAGTCAGGAAGGCTGATTAGTCATGGAAAGTCTTTATAAGAATGGCTGCTTTTACCAACGACATCCACTGCTACTATGATGTAAGCATTTTAAAAATACAGAATTATTTTTGTACATTACAGTAATTGATCATTTTGTGTAGTAAAATGAAGAGGGAGTGACCTCTACATGTTTCTTTTTTTAATTCAAAATGAGTTTTGTTAAACATTTCAGCCTTAACTGTCTGTTTTGTTTTTGTAAAAAACATACTTTTTAAAGAAACTCCTTCAAAGTGTGAAAATCAGTATTGCAATATTATTTGCATATCGAATCATAGCTGGTATTTTTCCTGATTAATATGTTTCCAAACCCACTTATTATACACAATTTGGTAATGGTTTTTCCCTACAGTTGCTTAGAAATATGTTAATATATTAGAAATAATATTTTTTAGGCTTAATTTTTTAAGACTATACTGAATATTGAAAAAAAAAAAAAACAGCTTAGATTAAATGGTGTAATTAAAATAAATTTGGCAACTCAAGTAATTAATTTAGTCTTCATGAAATACATTTTTGTTGATCAATTAATTATGAATTTATTATTATTATTTGTTTTAGGCAAGCTGCTTATCTCCCGCTTTTTTACACCAAGTTGCATTTTAAGATCTGGCATCACAGCAGACCAAAAGAACAAACAAATGGCTCTGATTAGGTGCTTCATTTACGGATTATCAAAGGCAAACATTGAAACTCATCCAAAAAGCTTAATGTACACTGCCTTGCAAGCACTATGTTCTTTCACGACCGTACATCTACAGGTTTTTCAGTGTGATTCAGTTGTGCTATGAGTTTAGCGTTCCAGGAGGAACCTGATTACCGTTGGCGGCGTCAGTGGTGGCGTTCGGTTCACATTCCACGAGCGTCTCCCTCCCATCACCCTCAGCTAACTGCCTCATCCTCATATTTATGGATCCGTACGATTTCATGGGTCTTCTAGCAAAAGTCCTCCGCCGATACAGCTCCCCTTTGCATATAGACACCATTAATAAAATGGACAGCAGCATTCCTCCCAGAGTGAGCAAACCAAGTCCCGCAATGATACATTTGTCGAGGTGAGAACCGAGTTGTGCGTAGTACATCTCCAGTTTCTCCATCTGCCGCGCTGTCACTTGGTCTGGATTGACTTTAGCCTCTCTTGGGATCATGTAGGCGATTACCACTAATATGATGCCGCTTACGAGGAAAATGAGCGCAAAAATGAACCCATAGTCCACAGAATGGCCGTTGTACTCGAGTTCGGGTTCGTCTTCGGAGCGAGGTGATGGCACTTCTCTCTGAATAGGCGCATTTGACTGAGCATCGGTGGATGTGAACTCAGGTCCAGATGTTCTGGAGGTGACACGGATCCTCGTTCCCTGGTCCTCATCCTCGAACGAGGCGTTTTCGATGCCGGCTGTGGGCCGTGGTCCTGAGGAGCCCTGAGGAGGTTCTCTCCTGCTCCCATGCCCCAGTTCACGGAGCTCCACGGCGTTTAGAGACTCCATCGACACTCAACACTTGCACTCATGTTGAATCAAATGCCTTCTGTTTCACCTTAAAAAAAACAAAACGAATATAGCATATATTACATTCAAAGCATGAGAGAATCCAAAAACTCTTTCACATCCAGAGTCCATTTCAATAGATAGCACTTTATATCTCAAAATTGGGGTTTTGAGATTATCTTCAGGCCATGTCTGTCAGATTGGTATTTTTGAACATGAAAATACTGTGTAGCAACAGCATAAATTCACATATGACATTTAATTTGTAGCCTGTTTCTCAGTGTGGTACTGTAATAAAAAAAGCAAAAAGTTACAGGTTCTTCTCTGCAAAGGCCAATCTAAGAGCGGTCAGCATTGTGCCCTTGAGCGAGGAATATAAGCCCAAGTAGCTCCAGGGGATTGTCTCTGCAATAAGTACTTGGCAAGAACATTTTAATGATCTTGAACTATTTTATAAGTGTTTACATTAAAGGATTAAAATTTCCCATTAGCAGCAAAATGATCTAAGCTGGTCTTTAATGGTATTGATCCAGTGGTTTCATTAATGTATTAAATAATAACACTGAATTCAACATCCAATCACTGCAAGCTGTTTTAAACACATACACCACAAGGTGGGTAACTAAACTGGTCAACTATAAGGATATTCCAGGCATATTAAAAAAGGGAGAAAATTTTGATTTTGTTTTTTTTTATTGTTTATATTGTATTAATATTTTATAGATTAATATAGATTTGTAGTAGGCCCACCTCCCCAAAATAAAAGAATAAAGAGGGCGGTGTGTAATTATTTTTGTAATCATCACTTAACATAACTTATAAAATCTTAAAAAAAGATTCATAAAATGTTCATTTAGATCCCTGCAAATTACAATTTCAATAGGATTGCACGTTGAAAATCCGTACATTTACCAATAATCAATTGCCTGATATTTAAAATTCCTTTATAAATGCGATATTTCTTTAAAATAGACAGTCCCCCTAAAAGCCGTTCATAAACATGCACAACAAAACCACCATAAGCAATATGGCACGTATCAGTTTAACTTTTATACGTTTAAATTTACAATTTAAAGATGTTAACCCCACATTCAGTCTAATCTCTCTCAGCAGCCTCTTCAACACGCAACATTTCTCGTAATGCCATGCCATGAATTAAAAGATAAGTAATTACTGCAACAGTATGCGTTTCTTTGTTCAAAATAATGTTTTTTTTTTTTAGATTATCTGCCCTGTTTCACAAAGAAGAGGATTTCTATTTACAACAAATATTGATAAAAGACACCATAACACGCAAACAGCGGTCTGGACGATGTGCAGAGACATTTTTATTCTCCTCCGATGATTTACTAGAGAGTGGCCCTTTATACCTGACTTCACCCAACGCGTAAAATCTCCTTTCTCGAGAGCGATAATAACCAGGCGACGTCTCTGCGATGATTTCTCCGTGTAAGCTCACATTAGCGCACGTTTATAGTTTCAGATATGACCTTGTAACACCTCAAGCGATTTTCTTTGAATATCCAACAGCCTTCGTAATTAAAACCATCGCGCTAGTATTGCTGGTATGTTTATCGGTTCGGTAATGTTATCGATAAGAGCGCGAGCTTACCTTCAGGCGCGAGCGCTCCACAGATATCATAGTAACGCTGGGATGCTGCTGACAGGAAGACCTTTTCCACGGAGATCTCGAGGGGAGATTTAGCCATGCGCGATAGAAACGCTATCATTTTTCAGAATTAAACGCAAATGCAACGACTTGTCAGATTGCCAATAGCACACATTGATGCACACATCGCGTTGTTTATGTATTTAGTGCACATTAAGTATGCAGTAGATCAGCTTCAGTGATGCTTATGGTGGCGTCTCAGTGTAGGGATGTGGGTGTAGGTTATATTTAATTAAATAATATAAATTAAAATATTGGAATTGATTTTACTTGCTTATGGGCTTATGGAAGACTTTTTTTTTTTTTTTTTTTTTTTTAATAATTGCATAATCATAAATTACAATTATTAGAAACTTCTGAAACCTAGTGCTGTAATTTTAACTTGAACTGTGCATTATTTATTAACTGGTTCAGATCTTTTTTTATATTTTATATATATATATGTGTGTGTGTGTGTGAATCCATATGTCAGCAAAACTCAGACAGTAGTATGAATTATTAGCAAATGTACATGTTTTGTTCCTCTTTCAATATTGCAGTTCAATTAAGCACAACTGCATTAATGACAAACAACCTTTATTCAGTATTTATTTAGTAAATGATGGATAAGACTAGTATAATAAAGAACCATGGTATTTTTTGGACATGGAGCCACAGTAAAACAGCAATATATTTTACTCATAAATGGAATTGGAACAACATGTAAATAATATTGTACATGCATTCATACCATGCAACCAGCTTTCAGTTCCAGTGCAATACTTTGCTAAAAGGCAATGCATTGAATAAACGCAAGACTAAAATAGTAATCTTGATCTTTTGCAGCTTTCAGACAGAAATAGGTATATGGTTTTTAATCAGGCATCTGTGGGACACCAGCCGACGGTTGGGTCCTTAGAGTTCCACAAATCTACGCAATCACTTAAGAACTCAATGGCGACGGCGTATATGCGAGATCGGGATTGGATTTAAAGAATGGCAGGTCTGAACATGGCTATTTTAGTTTTTTAAGATTTCAATATTGCTTATTTGAGACTGCCACGATCATATATTTTCACACACGCGCCCGGAAGGTTTATTTTTGTGCTAACCAGTAGCCACATGCTAACGCATGCTAGATATCCGGTTAGCCAACACGCTAACACCACAATGTTTGTATTGTTTATATCTGTTTTGTATTGATGACATACTTCGAAAACACCAGCTGAAATGTAGAATGGTCATAATTAATTATGAAGTCACACTAACTGCTAGATTTCTATTTCTTTTGTTGTTTGTTGGCGATCTTTCGTGTAAACAATGTAAGGAATGCCAGTCTAAATAGGGAAATTAACACATTTAAAATGTTTAAGGGTGTACATAGTATTTAAAATATTAAACCAATTGTCTTTGTTTTGATGTCCTTAAATAATTATAATGTAAAAATAATTTCGAATTTCTTTAGTCTTTTGTAGTTTAATATTGATATTCTCGATTATTTTGTGTACGGAGCGTCAGTTTAAAAGGGGAAACCATATTATTTTCCTAAAAATAGTTTTTATTAGGCTATGTAAATGTCTGTCTTTTTTACAGTATACATGCACATCAATAAACATTTTAAACGTTTGCGCGTGTCATTTTAAATGTATGCAGAGTAAAAAACATAACATACGATTGATGAGCAAAGAACATTTAGGCTAGATTTGAACTCTTTAGCATACATTTAAGATGTTTAGGGATAGGCAAGGTGTAAAAACAATCAAAACAGTGGCTGAAATATTTGCCATAATTAATCCGGCTAATGCCAGACTAATCACAAAATTCTTTATATGTGATTTATTAACAATTATTGATGTAAAGTAGTCTAAAATACATTATTTTCTTTAAAAATATGTTGATATTAAAAATCTGCATTTTTGTATATTTTTATATATATATATGAACCTTAAACATTTTAAAGTTTTTAAAATAGCCTAAAAAATGTAATGTCTATTAAATCTTCCTCTTGTAACACATTCATTGAAATATTTAACTAGTCAAATCTGACTTAAATAACGATGCCGTCATGTTTTGTAGATAGAAGTTAGGTTGTTGTCATGTAGCACTCAAGGCCAGCGACTAAAAATAGCTCAATTTCTTAAAATACACACATGCTTTGACCTCTGCGCCTTGTAAGGTGGTGTAATACGAGCTAGGAATTATGCCTATTGAATGGTTTTCTCTTTCTCTCCCCTTTTCCAAAGGCCTCGCCTGTTATTTGGACACCACGTCTAATCCCTCACAGATACACAAGGGATTTGTGATTGTGTAGCATCACGTCGGATATCTGAGCTCATACAAGGCGGCCCAACACACAGACATCATGTACTGCCTCCAGTGGTTACTCCCGGTCCTCCTGATCCCCAAACCCTTAAATCCGGCCCTGTGGTTTAACCACTCCATGTTCATGGGCTTCTACCTGCTCAGCTTCCTGTTGGAGAGGAAGCCGTGTACCATTTGTGCCTTAGTCTTCCTGGCGGCGTTGTTTCTCATCTGCTACAGCTGCTGGGGAAACTGCTTTCTGTACCACTGCCACGATTCTCCACTGCCGGACTCAGCACACGACCCCAGCATCGTTGGCACCTAGACTCGGGTTTCCGCTCGGACACATCCGGACTGTGAATACAAGAGCCACTGGGAATGCTGGGAAGTTTCGGTTCTTTATACCCACGTTGACAACCGCTCTCCGCTGTAACCCGTAACAAACCCTGACTTGAATCTCCTCGCAGGGGCGTCTGAAGCTTGCATGGGTTCCATTCTCTTTGTGTTCGGTGCACATTCTTTCATTTCTGGATGCTGAATTTTTCCAAAGGGGTAGATGATAATGCGTGTGCGTGTTTGTATATTGCGATTTTGGGTTTCTGTTCATGTGTCAATAATCAGTATGAGTCCAAGTGTTAAGCAGATAGACGCCAGATGAATTTTGTCACGCAACTTGAGCTGGAGGCGTGCTTCTGCACTGCTGAGTTAGCTCAAATGCTGTCTCCCATTTTAATTCAATAAAGTTTCTAATGATCAACATCGAGCAGCTGTGAGTGTAAATGTGAAATATCATCTTTTGTTTGACAGTGTGATGCTATAAACAACCTCAGAACAGCAGTGTGGATCAAGCAGGTCTGTTCTGTCATATTTGAGGGGAATTGGCGGTTAAGCAAATACAAAAACCGGTAATGATTTTTTCACTAGCAGGGCGATTCTCATGAAAGTTAAAATGAACCAATTTATCAATTTAAAATTTACAGTATATTTTTTGGAAACTTTGGTTCTGCCATGAAAATTGTTGCGCTCAAAATTAAAACAGCCCAAAGTATTATAAAATACTGCAATGCATCCTGGTGCAGCATTATGAAAAACTGGACATACAACGGACTGCACGAGTATACAGAAGTCAATTTACAGTAAAGGGCCATTATTAATACATGAACAATGAGCTAAATGCTTCAGACGTTTAGAAGTTTTTAATATTAAACCGCATGCGCAGGCCCTAAAATATTATAATTTATTTCCCCTCACGGCCGCACGCCGGATATCCGGCATGGTGCCTAAGCCCTGGTTATCTAATGCGGTTAATTAAATCTTTCTGTAACGTGTTGCAAATACAATTTTCTGTAAACCAATCCAAATTGTACGATGTAGATGTTTAGAGCTGTGAGTTAATGAATCATTTAGATTTGGGCTGCTTTGATACTTTTAATGAACAAGTCAGAGTTCTCTTATTTACATTTATTGTCAATATATATTTCATGTTTACTCATTTTGATACATAAGAAATATAGAAGACAGTTTATTCATAAATATTTCATTTAAAATTACTTAAAAAGAAAATATAAAATAATAAAACGGCATATTAAATACTTGGCAATATGTGTACACACAGATAAAACGTATTCAATCAAAACCTCACATTCTCTCAGCACCATCCAATCAGGTAACAGACAGAGTTTATGGTCTTCCTATAAGATTGTGATTTCGGTTTCCAGGTTCTTGTAAGCCTCGTCCTGTAGCTCATAGATCTGGTCCATACGCTGGAATACCATGTGACCTTTCTTACCTAAGAAAGTACAATGTAAATCAGCTGTGACCAGCACCTTTAAACTTTAGAATTGCTTAAAAAAAGCGTGGTCATCTGTATAGTATGAATGTAAGGCACACCCAAATGAAATGCTTATGATTATCATTCAGATTATAATAGATTATTCCAATATTTTACTGGGAAACAAGCACTGTAGGTCTTTGTTCTGGAAATTGTATTTGTTCTAGATTATTATATGATGTTGAGCTAATCTGCAATTTATTCATACAAAGACACCATCATTGACTGACTAGGCAGTAAACTAGCTGCCTCTGGATTCACAGACAGCCAGGGAGAAAAGCAGCACATGACACAGGTGCAGTAGTTACAGCTTCAGGTTCACGTACCAAAGGACAGTACTGTCTCTCGTGCGGCGTTCCTCAGGTCTTCATCTGTAGAGCGCCACAGTTCAGCCACCTGCTCTGCGCTCTCCGAGGCCTGAGAAACCACAAAACCTCCATCACAACATATCAAAATCAAACTGTCAACACAGAAACAAAACACGAACTTGTCAGAAAAATTGATGATCTGAACAAATATACACTAACATTTCAAATTGCACCGTTTTTAAAAGAAGTGTCTTAGCTCACTATATATATGTA
>JAUMHP010000048.1:17639364-17671263 GCA_032361065.1 Enteromius trimaculatus | reverse complement strand
TACACACATACATATATATATATACACACACACACATGATATTTTTGTGGATTTTTCTAAAACCTCACGTCACAGTTTTTAAGCCTGGATGTCCTAGTGTAGAGCATATTTGGGGCCTCCAAATATTCGGAGACACCGAATGTTTGGAGGTTTCACCATGACCACACCTTCTCCTAGGTCTTTAAAGATGGCTAACATTAATTTAGCCAACAATAGTACATCTTTACAGAAATATTATATTTTGTAATTGTCATTTAAATCTAAATAATTTTCAAATGATTTGTCATAAAGCAACATGTCAGGAAAATGTTAAAGGGATTTCAATCCAAATACGACTTCCTGTTATAAAACAGGACATCATTTCATACATGTCCACAGTAGAGGACACCAGGAATAAAAGCATGTTTATTGTAAATTTTGGGAGACATAACAATTGAATAGGAAAATAAATTATATCAATATTTTCATGGAAATATTAGATATTATTATGAAAACCTATTATTGTCTCTCCCATTATGACAAATCTTTTTTCAACATGCTGTCCTAACAGCAACACATAAATATTGAAATCAGTGTATAGATACACGGTGTTTAATGGGAAAAGCTGTTTTTTACACACATATTGCAAAAAAATACAAGTTTGGCATAAAGAATCCTGAAGCCTATTTTTTTTTTGTCTTTTTGATGTATGAATGAAATATGAATAAAATATAATTTTTCAAAAACGTTATTTCTCCTTTTTTTCTTATGCTTTATACAATGTAATGACATGACAAAATACTTAATTCACAAAGCTTTTTCAGGTCTCAGAAGGATAATGTTTTCTCACTAAATATATATGAAAATGCAACTAATATTTTCAGCATCGTTACTCCAGTCTTCAGTGTCACATGCTCTTTTTAGAAATCATTCTAATATACTGATTTTTGATTTGAATTTTTAATATTATTAATTTTGAAAACATTTTCAGGATTCTTTATTTTATTTGTTAAATAAACAGTTAAAAGGAATAGCATTTATTTAAAACAGATTTCAATTTCATGTCTTGACTGTCACTTGCATCATAAATATCAACAGCACAAATTATGGAACAATTTATTTTACCTTCAGACATTTCAGAGCCAGACAGGCCTCATGCCGTACACGTGTGTTGCTGTTTCTCAGCAGATCTGTGTAGTGAACCACTGCCTATAACACACCCACACAACTACATCACATACAGAACGCGCATATATATATATATTTTTTTTTATTATTAAAGAAAAAGTTCATACATAAATAAAAAAGGCTGATAATGAACTCATCCTCATGCCATCAAAGATGAACATGAGCTTGTTTCTTCATCAGATTGAGAGAAATGTAGCATTACATCACGTCAGAATGAGAGTCTAAACAGCTGATAAAAATTTACACACAATAATCATGTCCTTCAATTAAATCTTGAAGTGAAAATGAATATGTTTGTAAGAAACACAGTTAACAATAATTTAACTTAAAGAGTCTGACACAAATATATTGGTAGCTTTCGATGCGAGACGACAACAGGGGATGGACTTTTTCACCCGAGGAAGCATTGTGCATTATTGACTTATACTTTTAAAATGTCTTAAGGATGGTTTGTTTATTAAATAAAGGAACGTGGTTTCACAGGAATTCAACTATTGTTATGGAGTAGTGTAGATTACTTGTGGATCATAGTTATGTTTTTATGAGCTGTTTGGGCTCTCATTCTGACGGCACCCATTCACTGCAGAGGACCATTGGTGAGCGAATGATGTAATGCTCAATTTCTCCAAATCTGTTCCAATAAACAAACTCATTAGTGTTTACTTATGGAAGTCAATTTTCATTTCCAAATGATGACAGAATTTTAGTTGGACTATCACTTTAACTGGTTTGTCTTTGTTAGCAAGTTAGGCCCTTTCTACCTTTGTCCTGAAGGATTTGGAGCGTGAGGCCCTGACGAGGCAGGACGTGGCCGCTGAAGCCACCTTGTGATTGGCGTCTGTCTGTAGCTTGCTCAGGAGCTGGAGGGTGCGTCCCGTCGGCTGCAGCTCGGAGACACGCTTGCCTTTCAGCTTCTTCAGAGCTCGCCTCCTCTTGGGACTCTCCAGACTGGCTATCAGATACACTGCAGCAAACCGATCCGAGGGAGAAACACAGAGGGAAGTCTCTTAATGAGATCTGTTGGGAAGAATCCTTGAGGGTGATTGATTGATGCTGAAAGCAGTAAACTCACAGTGAACCGATAAGGACAAAAGCGTCCGAGTTTACTGTATTTCAGACTAGTTTCTCTGACGTTTCCATCCTAAAGTGAGTCTGCGAACACTTTGTGCTGTTACCTTCTTTAGAGAGGAGAGAGATGTGCTCCCCGAAGTCAGTGATGCTCCATCTTTTGAGGTAGACTAACAGCTGAAACACAGTCACTCGGTCCGTAGTGCACCGAGTCACAGACGCCATCATACAGCTGCACTGCACCTGATGCAGCAACTGACTGAAAACTGCAGGACAAAAGAAAACACACCTCAGGAATCAGAAGGAGAATGAGCAATGAACAATAAAACAGAACAGATCAAATATACTTTTATATACAAACTGTGATTTCTGTCATTTCTCTAAGAAAGAAATTCACTAAATAAAATAGATTTATTCTTTAAATTATTGGATTTTAGTGTAGTTAAATTCTGAAGGAACACCGAAAATAATACTACCAATAATTATAATAATACAGAAAAATAAATTACATACATTTATGCATTTATACTTATTTACTAAATTTAGCTTTTTTGATTTTCTAAAGAAAAAATAAAATAGCCATCTATTTTCACACAAAGCCTAGACTATTTGACTATTTTAAAGGCAATTATTATTCCACACAGAAAGCAATTCTAAAGAACAATGAACAGGATAGAAATAACATTACAAAATATAATAAAAATTATATTATAACAATGATATAATATAAATGATATAAAAAAAAATATAATAATATAGTAAAATCGAAAATTAAAGGAAATAATTATAAAGTAATATTAGATATTTTATTACAAATTAATGATTTTTAAATATTTTTAAATATCTTTTAAAAATATTTTTATTTAAAGATTTTTTAATAAATACATGCATACATGTTAATATAGTTTGTGACTAAAATAGTCAAGGAAGACAATAAAATAATAAAACACATTTTATTTCATTTTAATCCATTCTGCCTTGACTACACCATTTCAGTAGTCTGTGGATTCAGTTGTTAGAGCATTAGAACAGAACAGAGCGTCCCACCTGCATCAGCCTGGCCTGGCTGTTTGGCTTTGACTTTGTGGATGTAATGTTTGCGCAGTGTCCTGAGAAAGCCATCCGTGGAGCAGCAGAAAGGCAAGTCACTCTCACAGCACTCCTTCCAAAATACTTCAATCCCCTTAGGAGCTCTGGCCAACACTGAGACACATCCACACACATGACTAACGCTTCTAGAGCGCTTCACACTCACACGAGAAAAAGCCTGTGACCGCCAACAGTATAACGTAACAGTCACAGCACATAATTGCATATTCTAGTGTTACCCTGAAATGGTATGGGAATGAAAATCTGTTGTAATCAATCATTTGAAAAGTTAGTGTTTGTAGGAAATCTATAAATCTCAACTATTGAGATCTAACTATTGAGTGGTTTATTTACTCAGTGGTTCAAAGCCTGGGATGTTGCTATACCTACATTCTGACACGGAGATCTCCTCTATATTCCTCTGCGACAGAGTGACGATTTTTTCAAGCACATAAACTTGCCGTGAGAGCTCCTCTATCACGTCTTTGTGCACAAGATCGGAGTCTGAACACTTCAGAGCCTGGAAAGGAGACAGAATGTGAACTTATATAGACACAAAGTAACAATATATGTTGATAACTGTCTGAGGATTAGTTCAGACTGAATGCTCACCCCCAGCAGCACCGTGCAGACACTGAGGTGGGTTTCCAGAGTCTGATCCAGGCTGTAGAGCCCTGTGCTGAGTGACGGCTTTCCTGCACCGTCTCCTGTCTGTCTGACCTCTCCTTCACCCGCGTCTTCTGAGGACGGAGAGGTTTTATCCTGAGATGACAGACCCATGCTTTTCAGGCTGTTCTCGTTAAAGGAACCAATCCTGCGGGGAAAAAATAAATATAACGGATGTATTTATCTTTGGATAAAAGTGTCAGCTAAATGAATTTTAACCATGTTATACATTTATATATTTTTTTCATATAAAGAAAGTTGTGTAATATCATATCAATCCAAATGCAATTAATCATCATGTATTGTTTTAAATATCAGATTGTTAAATACATTAAATAAAATATCATGGAGAGGAAACTGACCTTGTCCTGACAAATAAAAAAAAATGTGTACATGTCATGCATTACTCCACTTTACCCACAAGATGGCACTTTAAGCTATCATTTAACATGTTTGCGCCTCAGCTTGCCTTTTGTAGAGATGTGACTTTGCACAAATTCATCAGCCCATATCAGATCAGAGCTAAATACATCTTTCTCTTTTACTATTTTTTTCTTTTTTTATTAAACACACAAATCTAAAATCTCTATAACAAATATATATCCATAGGGGAAATCAAGCAAATTGTTAAAAGTATGCTTTATATTTAACAAATATTTATTTGTTGACATTTCTCTGAGGAATTCACACACGACAGCTAAAAGTAAGTTGCTTTACCCAGTGTACCCGAATCTGAGGCTGCCTATATTTGACATTTCATCTTCATTACAATCTATAGAGAGGAAGTCGAAACTGCCCAGCACTTCCTCTTCCTCTACTGCTAGTGTCTGAGATGAGGGCATCTGTGGAGGGTCAAGGTCCTTCTAACAGCAGGAAATATAAAAAATGAAGAGCCAATGAAACAACAGCAAACAAACATTTATCAATAATGCAAAGAGAAAAACAAAGAAACTTCGTCAAATTAAAACATGTTCAAGTCAATTTTACCCAAAATATTAAATATATATATGTATATATATATATATATAATATTATATTTTTCTTAAACCTATACATGCATGTGTTTGTATGCACATATTATTTATATTATTTACATACTAATTTTACAATAAATAAATATTTGACAGCACTAATATATTAAAGATTAAATTAAATTAAATAATAATATATTATTATTATTTCTATTTAACTAAATAAATAATGAAAACATGAGGTAGAAATGTGTTTAGTTGTCAGAACAGTCATTTACGAAATATATCACTCGTCCTAAATATGCCTCATCCTTCAAGCCTTTAACAAATTTTGATTCTGGGGTGAAAAACATGCCAGGAATGTTCTTTCAAACAATTATCGTTCATTGTCTTTCATGCATCCGTTTATAAATCTTTTAAAGAAGTCTACCAGTCCATCGATCCATCCATCCAGACATCTCACCTTCAAGACCTCGTTCAGCTGGCGTATCTGCAGATCTAGCTTCTTTAATGTCTCCGCACTGCTCATTTCCTCCAGCTCTGTTTTCAGATCCTCTAGCAGTGAACTGACTCTCTTAGCTACGGCTCTCTTCTGAGCTCTGCCCGCTTTTCTGTCCTTCACCTGGAGTCTGTCTTCAGTTCCCTGCTTGAACAAGGTCTCCTCTTCAGGGGCCTCATTCGGGGCCATCATCTCTTGTGCGTCTCCCTCACCTGTGCTGGGGGTCGCCGCTCCATTTTGCTTGAGGATGTCAGGCGTGCTGTAGCAGTGGAAGAGGAATATGGAGTCTCGCTTGCTGCCTGCAGGACTGGGTGAAGCTGTGTCCGTCTCTGATGGCCATTCTACACTCTCCTCAGCCTAGGGTTACAAATGAAAAGAAATTAGAGTAAGAAGAAAAAAGAAAAGGAAAAAAAAAAAAGAGTATTTTTTTGCAATTTAATATCTATGTTAAAAATCTTACCACATGGTTTCTTATAAAAAATTAATATATTTTATTAGCCTATATTATATAAAATATATCAACATACAAAGATTTTACTCAAAACAAATAAATAATAGAAATTATTTTTTTATTTAAATGTATTTAAAATATTTTTATTTAAAAGAAACCTCGCAGCAGCTAAACTCTTAAATGTTTTTATAAAAAATTGAATTATATAAAATTTGTCTAAAAATGTGTAATGTGTATTTTTCTTCATATACACACATACATATATACACATATATATATATACACACACAAACACACACATAAATTCAGTAGTCAATATTTCAAGTGGAAATAAAATATTGAATCTTTAAGCATTTTAAAATATAATTACCTTAAAAATGTATATTTTTTTTTCTTTTGCTTTAAAATTAGTTACTTTTAATAATAAAGATACTAACTAAAATTGCATTATTATTATGTATTTTAAATGTTTATTTTTATTAAATCCCACTCAATCATTTTTTTTTTTTTTAAATCAGTATCGTACATCTTCTGTGGGCATCTTCAGCAGATCATCATCCTGTAGCTTAGTGTGTTGTGTGGCTGGTGGGTCACTTGTCCTCTCATAGGCAGGAGGGCTGAGTGCCTGGGTGGAGTCAGCCAGGTAGCTGAGCAAAGACACGCCCCTCGATTCACGTGAGCCAATAGAGAAAGAGCTATCCGCATCCTGTATCTGGCGCACCATTGACTAAAATGAGATGACATCACGCAATGACATTTCAGCTCTTCAGGTAAAAAACAACAGAAGGATGAGGTGAAGTGGTTAATTTCTGCCTCACTACAGTAGTTGTTTTAGCCTAATGACACGAGACACTCAAAAACATTGACTACCATCAACCTTTTTAAACATGCATCTCATAATGAGGATATCAGGACGATTTTTTCAATCATTTTTTGTCTCAGTCAGTGTCGGCTTTTACCCAAGATCTGACTGGGGTTGCATCGTCCAATCTGTCTCATAACAATCCTAAAACACAGATGAAATCTCACGGCACACACCCGGCTTCACTTATAGTTGTCTCTGCACATTAAACCAGAATAGGAGAACGTATTTTAGCATCGGAAATTACACACTTCACCTAAACCGTTGTGATTGCTCATGCTGGGAGAGTGTGTGGATGTAGGTCACAAACTCACTAGAAAGTATTTCTCAGTGAAACTGGGTGTGTTGGGAGGTGTCCAGCTATATACGGATCCCTTTCTGCTGTGGATGGACTGGCGGCTGGCGGACGCTGTGAGAGGCCTCACCTCACAGCTATCAAATGGACTGAAGGAGGAAAAAGTGAAGGAACAAGAAACTTGAAGAAAAAGTGCGTTTACGTGTCCAAATTAGCAATTTTACTAGTGTTTTAGGTTTATATATATATATGTGTGGTTGTTTGGATTTAAACTTGAATATCTATTGTGTTTAGAGGTAACTACTGATCGAGTTAGTTGTTGCCCATATATTGTCACAATTGTTGGTGTAACATCACCTCCCACTTTAACCACAGCCCCACACAACACCCTTAAATCTTTAACTTAACCTTACTCATAATCGCACTCCTAACCCTGAGCATAATTCTAAGTGTCACTGAGTCTCCTATACTTACGTTTACCCTACAATAAACCACCACCAAAGATCTGTTATAAGTTATATTTTTAAACTTACATTAAAAAACAAAACGTTCTTTCAGGAATTAGAGTTTAATTCAACAAAGAATTACCAAGGATGCATTAAACTGATCAAAAGTGCCAGTGAATAGCCTTTCCTTATACATGTAAAGCTGGCTTGGAGTTAGGGAGGGATGGGGTGGGTGCTATAAGGAGGTTTTAAATTCTGTATTGGAACATTACATGTCTACCCTGTAATATCCCTGTTTGAAAATCAAAATCAATAAAAATATTGTTGAGAAAAGTGCCAGTAAATACATGTATAATGTTACAAAAAAATGC
Organism: Enteromius trimaculatus; assembly: GCA_032361065.1. NCBI lineage: Eukaryota > Metazoa > Chordata > Actinopteri > Cypriniformes > Cyprinidae > Enteromius > Enteromius trimaculatus. Next base: position 17,663,378 of record JAUMHP010000048.1, on the reverse strand, counting down.
TGCTAAATAAATGCATTTTTTAAAATTAATTAAATAATCCTGAAACAAAAATAATTGACCATTCCCACACAAATATTGAGAAGTCTAAGTGTTAACATTGATTATAATATTAAGTATTTTTTGAGCAGAAAATCTGCATATTAGAATGATTTCTGAAGGGTCATGTGAAACTGAAGATAAATTTAATTTTAAAACATATTCAAATAGCAAACACTAGATTTTTATAATATTACTGTATTTGTTTTTCAATAAATGCATCATAATTTATTTTAATTAATTCATTTTTAATTAAATAATTTTATACGCGTTTTATTATTAAATGTTACACATCGTTTTAATTTTCCCTCCCGTGTTTATTTGCATACTAAATTATAATAGTTGTTATTTATATAAAACAGCATTCAAACATTTTTTTTTTCATTTTTTTTCTAAACCATGTTTTTTTTCCACATACTGTACTTTTATTTGACATTTATTGTTTTACTCACTAAAGAAGAGAGATATGAAATAACTCAGGTTCTGATTGCACATGATGTGTGGAGTGGCAGTGTGTGTTTGTCATCACTTGATGAAGAGTGACACTGCTAACAGAGACTAAGCAGAACCAGAGGAAATGATGTGATGGCTGTGAACTAACACACACACACACACACACACTCATGGTCACAGCAGAGCGTGGAGATGCTGAACAGACTGCGAGACGTGTTTAATTTATTTGACGTTGTAAAAAGATGCTCTGAAAAATCTTTTCCACCTGGACTGTGTAAAGAGCAGTGTAATTGGATCGGTGTGTGTGAGAGAGATGGGGCAGCGATGGACTATTTATCCATCTCTCTGCAGTCAGCTGGTCTGCCACAGCTGGTGTGTGTTAGCTTATAGCAGCGGCGCACTTACAGGGGGTGTGTTTGTGTGCGAGTTCAGTGTCTTGTCTACTCAATTACATGAAAGGATCTTTAAATATGCTGCGAATAGCAGTGTTTCTGTTTTCCTGTCTGCGAAAGCCAGATGTTAAAACATTAACCGTCACAGCGTCAGAGCTTTTCCTTTTAACTCTTACTCTAACCTTGCTGTAACTGCATCTAGTATCTTTCTGTAGTCTTTTAGGTGCTGGCAAGCTCTTGAAAAAAGCAAAAAGGTGAATATCTTGCCCTATAAAGGCCTTTCTCATTCGCAGTTTTTACAAATGTGATTGTTTAAGATGCTTTTGAAAGTCCCTTTATCTGATCAATAATACAGTAATATTTGAAAATGTTATTACATTTTAAAATAAGAGTGCTCTTTTGTAATATATTTTAAAATGTAATTTATTTCTTTGATGCAAAGCTGAATTTTCAGCATCATTACTCCATGATCCTTTAGAAATCATTCAAATATGCTGATTTTCTGTCCTAGAGACATTTCTTATTATCATTAAGAGAGTACAAGATATGTCAAAAACCAGATAGAGGTCAGTGTCAATGTCATGAAATGATGTCTAAAAGTGTCCCATCACTCACATTTAGCACAGTTTGTATGTCTTGTAAACTTACTTCCAAACCACCTCTAGCTGTAGCTTGATGGTTCCCAGCTCTGTAATGTCTACAACCATCATCTGCGGCCTCGCTGTGAAAAAATCCGCACTCCTGCACGTTACCATCCCAACCAGGATAGAGCTCAATCCCTTGACCTCCGTTACCTGCAGGACATTTCAGAAAAGCATTCAGATCCAGAAGATGTTGTTGGCTTAACTAGAGCTTTTGAGGGACCTTCTGTTTTATCGTGCATGGTGGCCCAAAGGTCTCTCAGGATGGACTGTGATGTTGACACCATCATTATACTGCGGTAGCTGTCTTTTCTAGGGTGTTCTGAATTTGTAACCAAGTGTAACTAATTTGGAATTGCATATTTGACATCCGATTTTGAATGACAGGGGTTAAAAAAAGGATAAGGAGGATTCAACTTTTTTATTGGAAGTAGTTTGGCTCAAAGTCTATATTTTCAGGGATGGAATCAATTTCAGACAATCAAACCTTTCATAAGCGTTATTCCGCTGGTCCAAAAGCTTCATAAAATCTGTTAAACATCTCTATCATTCTCTCTCAGGGGTTTGTGGGAGGTTTATTGTGTCATATGACAATCTATTCAGATCTAACAAACAGCATAAGGACAAAAGCCCTGGAAACTTCTGTCATCGCAACCCCCACAGGTGACCTCGACAGGAAGTGCTATTTGCGCAGGTGTGTGCATGAGTATAGGTGAACTTACTCACCTTAATCTCAAAGTTCCCATGGATGTGAGGGAGGAAGACCATCTCTTCTTCATCCCACAGCTGTCTGTCATCTGTCTGGATTCGCCCCCTGATTCTCCACCTCTGTCGGCCCAGCCGGATCAACACCTAAACAAAATAAGATGCTCAATGTGTGTGTGTGTGTGTGTGTGTGTGTGTGTGAAATGTACAATGACCCCAATGAGAATGTCCAAATCATTACACTACAGTACAAAAGTTTGAGAACGTATGGTTTTCTCTTATATGCACTAATATTTGTGTGATCAAAAATAGGAATAGTGTCAAATATAATTACTACTTTAATGTAATGTTTAAATGTTAATTCCTACGTGACTGAATTAGTTTGCATTACATAAAATATTGCACCAAATGGCATTAATTTGAACTCTTTCCCCTCTATTGATAGAGGTCTGATAGGTCTTTTTACGTGTTTACGGTCAGAGGCACTAGTACACATTTTCTGAAAGAGTATTGAACATCTGGATTAAAACGCAGGAGAAGCAGCAGCAGAAACAAGCAATGGAAAATGTGAGTAGATAAAAATGTAAATGAATGTAATTTTCATTCAGCATTTAAATAAAAATTGCAAAACTTTACCCAAGTGATAGTCTTTGACAATAATCAGCATTGTGTTCAAAATATTGCTTTTCCTATGATACTTGTCCCTATTTCAGTGTATTTTAACAAAACTCTTTATTTCGTTTAAAAGCAGAGTCTCTTTTCTTTTTTCAGATATTCATACAACAAAACATTCAATTTTGTCAAAATGATCAAAAATGCTGGTTGTGAGTGACAATTATTATTATTTTTTTTACTCTGATGGGGAAAAAGTTAAAGAAAGATATCTTCACAAGCAAAATATTCGGGAAAAAAAAAGTTTCAAAAGTTGCTTTTTGAATGAAAAGCAGTAGACGTGGCATTCAACACCAAGACAACCTGTTGAAAATGTTTTGAAATATCCACAGTTGCACGAACACACTGATAGTTGTGATGACTGTGATCAGCTTCACAGAACCCCTAACATTTGTATATAAAAACAGTTTTGAGTCTAACATGATGTTTGCATTTTTTCCCCATATCAAATGCAATTAAATTCATATTACTTGTCTTAATTTAACACTTTTGTGTGATTGCATGTGAATGTGTGGTCTTGTGCATGAGCCGGCTGACGGCTCCTGAGACCACATTCCTCTGTGCATGATGTCAATGGAAACCTGGACTTAAAAACGTAATTGCATAGCTGGTGAAATATATCATTTCTGCATAATATTTAACATAAAAGAGCCATCATGCAAAAAAAAAAAAAAAAAACGATGAGCCTCGGATTAAGAATGTTGTTTTGGTGTAAAATGCCTTCACATAATTATTACTTGTATGTATTAAACGGACAGATCATCATCTTTTATTCACCCTCAAGCCCATATGACTTTCTTTCTTCCAGTCATATACAGAGCTTTTTTGAAAGATCATCAATGAAGTCCGTCCTCATTCACTTACATTGGAAAACAGCAGCATGAACACTTTGCTAAATACTACTTTTGTGTTACAAAGATTAGAGAAAGATAAACAGGTTTGGAGAAACATGAGGGTGAATAATGAAAACAGTAGGACGTCGGCATAAACCGCCTTACCTCATACTGATCTCCAGGGCAGAGTCGAGCAAATCCTATCAACCCTGCCTCATAAAAAGAGAGAAAAAATTAGCTGGAGTAAGATGTCTAGAAGACTTCTGCGTATGTGAGATGCTGTGTACCTTTCATTTTGATTTGCAGCTCGCCCAGCAGGATTTCCAGTTCTCCTTCCATTGCACACATATCCTGCAGGTATAGATGAGTGTTAAACAGAGACGTTTCTGAAGTGAGAAAAGTTCTCTTTATCAGTGCACTGACTAGTTATCATGTTAAAGGGAAAGTGGTTAGAAAGTGTTGTTGTGTTGGGCTGGTCGGGATGTTTTGAAAGAGCCATCGAGCCAGTGTTTACGCTTTTTGGGAAACGACCACACAAATGCCTTACTTATTGTTTGTTGTGTGTGTGTATGGTGTGCAAAAGAGACTTCACCTCCAGGCTGTGTCTGTGGTTGCGGTTCAGCTCCAGTAGACTCTCTCTAGACTGTCGTGAAGATGGGGACAGGGAGAACGCTCTCTTCATGTTCAAAGCTCCTTGGCAGAGCCGCCACTGGATACAATAAGACTCATACAGCTCTTCAACCTGTTGACATTCACATGATACAGGGTCATTCTTAGCCCGTCTGACTAGCATTCATATATATAACCAAATTAAACTATTTTTAAGCTGTGTTACCTTACTAATTTGAAACTCAAGGCGCCGTATGTATCTCTCTAAGGCTCGTATCTCCTATTGTTGGCAAGCAGGATATAAAACAGCATTACATTTTATAACCTTAAATGATATTTTAATAAATTATTTGGTACAGATACTAACAGCAAAGTCTCAAAAATATGTTTTTGTAAAAGGAAAAACACTGACATAATTGAATACCAGCATTTGTTAACAACTTACCTTTTCCAGGTCATAGAAAAAAGCCTGAAGAATGAATACATTGTTGTGTTAAATGAACAAATAATGTAAAAAAATAAATAAAATATAATAAAAATAAAATGGATTAGGACTCAAGACTACCAAGTAAAGCTATTCTCAGTCAAACGTCTCACCAGTCTGGAGCTCCTCTTTGTGTCTCTCTGCTGGGATGACAGGAAGTCTAGCTCTGTTTGATGGTTTTCCAAGTAGTCCCTATATGAGATGGGACGTCATTAACATTCACAGGACTAGTGTGTGTGGTCCATGAGACCATTCATTTTTCTGCTGAATTGACTGCACATACTTGAGCCCTTTCCTCAAAGCCTGGAAGATTCTGTCCACCTGCTCAGGCTGTTGCCCCCAAATGTTGCTGCCCACCCGACCCGAGGAGGGTATTCTGGGAGATTTCCCTGCTACGACTTTTGAGCGGAGAGAGCTTCGAGCCGAGGAAAGTCTGTGGGTCGACATGTAAAAAAAGACTGAATTATTTAATAAAATTGGACTATATATATATACTATTGTAAAAGTTTGACTTAAATACCTTTGTTAAACAAGGATGCATTAAATCAATCAAAAGTGACAAAGACATTTACAATGTTACAAAATTATTCTTATACTTACAATAAATAATTAATCAAAGAACCCTTAAAATAATCAAAAACAAATCACTGTTTACACATTTTTCTATAGGTCATGTGACACTAAAGACTGGAGTAATGATGCTGAAAATTCAGCTTTGCATCAAAGAAATAAATTGCATTTGAAATATATTAAATAATAATAATAATAGTAATTCACAATGTTTTTACTGTACTTTCATTCAGTTAAATGTAACTTTGTTGAGCATAAAAGCATAAAAAAACTACAAAAATTAATAAAAAAAATGACAGCACACCCAAGAACAATCTCTCAATGTCTCTCAAAAAATCCAAATAATAAGTTTAGAGAGTAAGTTGTTTCCTTTTGCCTTTTCTGGACCCAAAATTGAAGTTCTCAAGTGTATGCAAAAATTTTGACATTGGACATTGCATCGCAATTTTTACACTTCATTAAACGACACAGAATGCTTTCCTAAAACTGTGTTTTCTTAAAGTAATGGTTGCTGAAAGCGATGTTCTTAAGATCGCATTGCAGTTATTTCAAACTACAATAATCATTTTGAACATTAATAATGTTTTTAAATGTATTTTTGGTAAATTAAATACTACTGTGGTCAACGGGAGTATCAATCTCTTTCCAAAACCAACATTCGCTTTAGCAATTCCAACAGTAGCATATGTTTTTATATTCTGAATATAATCCTCATATCCCATTTTAGTTACACCCACAATATAATCTACATAATTCGGCCATGTTCTGACAGTGTATGCTTACACAGCATAACAAACCCAATGACTCTGCAAAGTAAATAAACTGTTCTCTTAGGGAAGGCATTCCTCAGCGCTGCTCTGGGGTCACTAATAACACAAGCTCTGGCTCTCACATCAGTATATTCCTTCCTGTCTCCATCACTGACATCTCCGCTGTAGCTCAAGGTCCCTCAGTAGACAATGTCGCATGTGACGCCCTTTTTCTCAGATATAAAGAGCATGGTTTTCTATACTCAGCCCTCTGTATCCTAACATGCTTTCAGTGTATTATAAGTATTGTGAAAGCATTTACAAGTTAAAAACAACTTCCAGTGGAAAACAACATAATTGAGTTTAACATAATTTATGTTTTTTGCTTGCATGAATTAGTCACTGCCCAACAAGGTTGTACACAGTCTCAAGATGAGTAATCTGGAATTTTTTTAATGATAACGGACATAAAATTGTTGACAGAGTGCTCATTTAACTACACCCAACTGCAAATAAAGGTTAATCCAAATGGGTTGTAAAAAACTGGGAAAAAAGCGGAGGATGTTCATGTATTTGAATCTATTAAAAACGTTCAGAGGTATTAATATTAGAGGATTTTGTTTGGATGCAATCTCATGCTTTTTCCAAAACAATATTAATTTTTTTAAGTTACAAAAAGGACCTACTTAAAGTTAGGCCTATCATTTAGGTTACAGTGTAAGTTACAAAATAGCAGCTTGATAACCTCAAAATGATAAAAAAAAAAAAAGCCCTGGAAAAAAAAGAGATACACTAACCTTATCAAATCAACAAAAGTCAAAGGAGTGGTCAAAATCCTGTTCTTGATATTTGAAAACTCATGATCTTAGCAGGGTCGTGGCTGACAGATATGATTAATGTGCAGGGTTCTTTTTTTTTTAAGCGAATGAATGCTTAAAAATTATTTTCTCACAGTGCAGTTTTGTGAAGCTTTTGCCATACAATAAAGTATTTACAAATTGAAAGCAGGCGGATCCACCTCTGAAGTTGTTTTGGCCTTTGTCTGCAATCATTTAGCTTCGATCTTTTACTTGGATGGGAATGTAGGAATGTAGTGTTATTGTGACAAATAAAATAAAAAACTTTCACACATGCGCGCGCGCGCACACACACACACAGGCAGCTGTGTTTACTTATGTAAGCTGTCACACTGCTCAGATGATGCTTGTACTCGAATCCGAACCGTGCATCCTCTCAGGACCTTTAGTTCTTGAAATAACTTCTGCCATTACATAATAACCCATGCTTGTTTACGTTACAGATTGTGTGGAATGCTGAATTAGAACTATAAGCAATCAAAGAACAACCGTAAACCACATGTGATATAAGCCGTAAGCTAACAAAGTGACATTCAATTATACATAAAAGTAAATAACATATTAAATAAAATTTTTAATTATATAACACCGCTTGAACTTCATCCATACTTTTCAGTACTTAATGAAATATATTTATGAGGCTTTGAAATGCTGATTTGGATCGTTTATATTTCACTTTACTGCGTCTGGAAATATTCTACATATTATAAATTATGGAAAATGTCAAGGCAATTGGCAAGATGATGAATTTAGATGCCCAGAATGCACTAAAACAATACTTGAAAATGATCTGGAACAAGTAGTCAGACGCCAGAGGTAGAAATGATCCAGCAGGGCTTTTATGCACCCTGCCTGCTAACCTGATTTTACCAAGTGCAACATGCCCCTGGGTCAACATCGTAACCAATCAGAAACCGTTTGCAGCTTACAATCAGTGTTTGGTGCTAGTACATTAGTTTCAGTCATCTATTACTTCCTCCGATTTAAGGCATTGCTCTAAAAGGGTAGGTTTAGGTGTAGAGATATGGTCAAGACTATATTTTTGCATTAAAATGTTGTTTCAGGGAAAACAAAATATGTAATATATATTGAACAAGGCAAAATCAGGACGTTGCCAGTAACATATCAGTATTATTTATATACTATGATAGCATTTATTAATATATCAAATTACTTTTGTTTTTATATCTACATTATAGTGGTACTGTCCGTTCTACAAGATCATTTTTTAAGAATAACTTAGTTCTAGTAATTTTTAACACTTATTTTGCTTAGAAGAATAGTTCTACCGTTTTTTTAAGAGAAACTACTTAAAAAAAAAAAAAAATTAATTACTAAATATACAAAAAAACCTTTGTATAGTTTCGAGTTTTACTTTTCGTTAACAATAGCACCATGAATGGCTTTATTGCAGGAATGATCAGGACTCCTCCCAAGTGTTTTTGTTTTGTACCAAATTCTTCTCCAAGATGTCTTCATGGCATAATTCCCAGCGACCAAGAGTCATGCTTTCCATGGGATTCCCATGGACATTTATCTTAATAAAAGTGCAATTAATGCAGTTTGACACACAAGCAACCACATCATCATCTCTCAAAAACAAACCTTAATTGCTTACCTTCTCCGGCCACCGAGTGTGTTCACTCCAGTGAAGGAGCGGCTCCGCTGCACCATCCTGCCATCAGCCGGACAATCAAACTTCAGCTTTACTGACATCTCGCCTCCACCTACAACACACAAACACAAGAAAAAGAGTTCGAAAGTGGCTTTTAGTTTGAGTCGTAGCCAAAACCCAATCACAACACCAAAACGATGAGTTAAAAGGTAGTTTTCTTGAAAACTAGAAAATATCAGAACCGATTTTTGTCATGAAGCATGAAGCTCCTTGGTCTCTCATTTATCATCTGAGCGGCTACAACTTTAGTGACAGTCTTCAATGACAAATGTACATGTCTGTTGCATCTCTTCTCAGCCCATAATTCCTCTCTGCTCTATTATTGAACATTCCTCAGAAACAGAGGCCCCAAACACCTACAGTGGCCCCAAAAAGGCACTAAAAGTTGTGACAAAATAAAATTCACCCTATCTATTTTCTTCATGCATGTAATAGATCTTACTGTGAACAATTTATCAGTGCATGTATCATTTTTGCAGTTCTTTGGACCTTGTAATGTTGGACCTCCAGTGAAAAGGGCAGATTAATTGCATTGAACTGCAAAATATCCAAAAAACATACAGCATTTGTTACAAAAAACTACAAAAATATCACTTGAATTTGAGCGCAGATGACACTTTGTAAAAGTGTCTAAATGCGGTTTTACCTCACCGCTGCTGGCTGTATAATTCACTTATGTCTTTTGCACCTGTTTGGCTCAAGGACACAATTTTGTTGACAGAGGCACACAAGAGAGAGACAGAATGGAGAAAGTGAGAGGAAGATAGGATGAAGAGGAGACAGAGGACAGGAAAGAGACAGAGAGAGATGTCTTGATTGCAAACGCAGAGTCAGTTATCATTCTCTACAGGACAGTAACTCATGCTCCTTTTCCTTTGAGAGGAAGAGCGAGATCTGTGGGGTAGATGAAGAGCTGTGGGGGGTAGATGAGCAGGGGGGTTCAGAGAACCATGGAAACAGTGTTATTATGACAGCTGATATCACTATGACAATTGCAGTTAAGGAAAATGTAAAACAACATTTTTTCTAGATGTAAATGACTGGTGCTTGTCTGTAAAAATATTGCAGATATAATTATAGTGGGCTCAGAGTGGTTTTGTTTACCTCAATATTCTATAAAATGGGGTGATTTTTTTCTAGGGATGGATAATCTCGATGTTTATTCAAATGATCTCAATATGCTTCGATATCGCCCAAATATCGATTTTTTTTGTCAATGTTTACTGCAACGCTTGTTTACAAGCGGGAAACCGTCGCTGTTAAATCTACAACTACACGTTAAAAATAATCATATCTTACCAGGGTTTGCTGTCTGGGTTAAATATATTAAGTTTTGGAAAGTAGTTTACCGGTAAACATGTATTTCCATCGACTAGTCCTCGCGGATTACACGTTTCTGCGTGACCAAACAGATTCGATTCGCGAACTTTGAATCATTTAAATGACTCACTTCGGTAGGGATTGAATCGTTTCAAAATCAGTACGAATATACCAACAACTGGGTATTTCAATACTTTACAATAAGGATCGATGGAATATGTTACAGTTTATATTAATAATAAAAAAAATATAATCTCCGGATAGCGTCAATAGCAGTAACAATTGACTATTTTCAATAGTCACTACATCATTCGTTTAAAAAACTCATTCATCTCCATTTCTATTCATTATATATTGTTTATATATTGTTTATTTCTGTCAAACAAATTATCTGGGCATGGTATTAGTAATAAGCATATTGTGTTTTTTGACACTATAGTGTCATGATTAAGAAAATGCAGCTGTCTGTGTGCTTCACATAAAGCAATTCAAAAGAATTCTGAACAAGTGTTGTTAATATGCCATGAAGCACAAGTGTTGAAATGTTGAACCTCCTTCAAGCAAATGGCACTGGGGTTAACCAAAAACAGCACAATGTTGTAATTAACCCAGTCCATCTGTGTTTTGGATTGTTTTCCCCAAACCATGCAAAAACCTACAAAAGTAGCTGTGGGCATCCAAATGCAATGAAAACCGAGGAATTCAATGCATCCTTGAGGACATAAACACCAGACACAATGTGTGCGTCCAGAGTAGAAGAGGAAATCTTGTAAATATTTGGGTTTGCATGTTAACAGATCACAGAAATGCATAACTTTAGATAACACAATTTCAATTAAATTTATACAAAGAGTTGTGTGGTTAATTTAACCAAAAAAGAAAATTCGGCCATCATACTCACCCTATAAGTCATATGAGTTTGGAGCAACATGCTGGTGTTTCATTTTGGGTTAACTCCTTCTTTAGGACTGATAAACTTAAGTTATACCGTACATTTATTTGATGAGCATAATAATCTATTTATGTGCAAATGACATCTCTAGTTCTGTGCCCATAGTCAATATGCATTTATTTATTTATATACACACACACACATCATTCTCGGTGGGATGCGCAGTAAGACTTCTGAGAGTTGGCCAATCAAAATATTAGCACAAGGATCATGTCTAGCATGAGAAACTGCCATACTAAAACTTTTTTTTCCATTTGTTTTTTGGCAGGAGGAAGAAAAACAGAAGGGTGTAGAGGGGAGGTATTGTGGATTGACTGGCTTGAACCGCAATTCAGAGTTTGATTGCTGTCATTCCAAAAACGCACAAAAATTTGGCTTGAATTTTTGCAGCCATGTGGGATAATTGCACATGGCGTATGCCTTAACACTTAGCGACAACACTAAACAGTCAAGTATGTGAATCTTTCATGGAAACCGCCTGATTGTCATCGATCATTTGTACAGGGGACTCATGGGATTTCACGCCAAAGGGAATAGATAGCTAGTCCAGAGCACACAAAGTTGTGAATCAAGAAAAGCATGGGGTAATGATGGCATCAAAGGGGGGGAAGTTCACAGTCTAGGTCAGTTTGGTGGGATAGATTTTCTATGACAGAACAGGAAAAACCTAATGTAATTTAATATTAAAGCTTCTAGTTTTAATTCCATGAAAACAAGGTATTTTAGCAGTTATTTTCAGTAACACAAAAACTTTAGCCAATGATAGCCAAATCTTCTTCTGTGAAACCAGACAGTCCAAACAGCAGTTGACCCCACTGACTGCACTGTATGCATTAATGTTATGTCCTAAAGACGTATGTTACTTTCTATTGTTGTGAACATCGTGAATCTGTGTGTATGAGTGTTTTTCCTGATGTTCAACAGCCTGCTGGGAAGTGTAGTTTTTGCCTGTTTTCCTCTGCTTCTCTCTCTGTCATCTCACAGGAGTCTAATCACTGTCACCTGTCCCTCGTTAGTGCTGTGGCGAGGAGCTTGCATTTGAACAGAGGGAACTCGCTGTTCATCAGATCCCGCTCCGTTGACGCGCTGACATCAACTGTCATCTCATTCAGGAAGCACTCCCATCCCATAGCATGACGCACGGTCACGAGGCACACAAGAGCCAATGGCATTTCACAAGCAATGTTAACGTAAGGATTCTTGAAGCGGCATTTTTTGAAATCGCTCAAAGACAGGAAGTACAAGGAAGACGGAGACAGCCACCACGTCTATTCCTCTCACAAATCAATCGTTTTGCATCAGAAGATGTGGAATATTCATATTTTTCTAATAAACTATGACGGTGGTTGTCTCTCCCTGCTATACCTTGTGTTTTATTGACAGATAGGTTTAGGTGCAGGGTTTGGGTTACATGCTAATAACTGTGTAAATAATATCATTTAAACAAAACAGTTTTGTCTGTTTACAATGAAAAATCACAGCCCGTACATGTATGCAATAATGCCATTGGCTTTACTCGACGAGTTGGGAGTGAGAACATGTTGTGAAGAAAGTTCCTTGTGTGCAAATTCTGGGATTGCAGATGGAGCCAACTCTCTCTTACATTTTCTTTTATTATATACACTTTTATTGGTATATGCTACTCCCCTGACACCACTAGATAAAAAGGGGACTTAACTTTAAAAACAGACATTTTTTCAAAATATCATGTTTTGTGTTGCTCAGAAGAAACTACATGAGGTTGAACAAATGATGACAGATTTCATTTTGAGATAAAATATCCCTTTAAGATCATAAGTCTACATAGAATGCTTAACCATGAAACTACCACCTCATGTGAGACAATTCATATGAAACTTGAGTCTCAGCATCTTTTGAATTCCACCACTATCTTCTCTCATAAATGTTTGAAATAGAAATTAGTTTTTAATGACACTCATTAGCATGCTGATACGTAAGCTGCCAATTTTCATGACCCAGATGATAGTTCAACCTTGATGGTCTGTGCACAAATCGACTGCAGTCATTAGTATTATGCATATTAACAAAATTTAATAAGATTTATCACATTGCATAGAACTGACTTAATTTCCAAATATCCATACATTACAGAGAAGGACCCGCTTGGTATGTAGCTTAGTCAGGGTCAGGCCATTGCTTGAATACCAGAGTCTTCCTCCAAAGACTTTCAAACATGAGAAATTTGAAAGCATTTCCATGTGCATTTATGTGAACTCTAGCGTATGTTGTATATTAAGAGTGATTTGTTAGCTCCTTGATTGCGCAATTCTCATTCTGCCTTTTGTTTCTCATGGTTTATGATTGTGCTGTTATCTGGAACTGAATCTCTGCTGAACAGCGCCTGAGTCATAGACTTCACTCTGAAATAACGCTCACGAAAGAGATCTCAGGGGGTCTCAGCTGTAAATGAACTCTGCCCCCCTCAGTGTGAACCACACAGAGCTCGTACACACCCACACACAAACACATCACCCCATCAATCCTGGAACAAAGCCATGCATGACAGCACTCAGAACATTAATTAAATAATGTTGACTTGAAGCTTTCTTGTGAAAAATCGCCACCTTTATTCTGCCGTTTAAAATATTATTACCCAATACCAATACAAACCACAAAGCAGGGCTGATGGGAATTTTATGTGGTCTTTACTAAGGCAAAGATCAACTATTGCTCATACTTGGGGTTTGAAAGCCTTAAATGTAACTATTACAATAATGTAATTATTACAATCATGAATTATACTTCAACAACTGTGATGATGTTTAAGAGAGAGAATATTACATGGGTCTGGTAAATAACCACTCAACAACCACCCAAAAAACAGCCACATAAAAGTTATTAGAAATAAAAAAAAATGCCCAAGCAATCGCATAGCACTGCATTTTCCGCTCCCCACAATACCCTAGCATCCATCAACATACTAAAAACCAAATTTGACATTGACTTAACGTTGGATTTTGGTTACAGAACCTAAAAACACCTAAATATCATTGTCTACTGACGTCGATTTAACATTGATATTAGACATTGAATTTATGTTGATGTTGCAACCGAAATGTAGGCTAACCAAATATCAACCTCTTTTGACGATGTGTGTCTGTACAACAACCTAGCAGCAGCAGCTACCTTCATAAGCTCTAAAAGCACACTTATGCTTGAGAACATGTCAAATTCTTTACCACTAGCTGAAGACTCATGAGGCACTATGTGCGGGTCATGGATTAGCAAACATGCTAAATAAGCTTGCGTTTCAGGGATGTTGTGCAGATTTACAGGGGAGTTACGCACATCAATCTTGTAAGTTATTATGAGTACACACACATTACACATGCTCCAAGTTTGGCCGTATTAAATGACAGAAACATGTTTTCATTGCAGTAATGAAAAAGAGAGCAGCTTGTGAGTGCAAAGCGAGGAGTATAGAGAGAGGATCGCTTTGGGAGAAAGAGGAATTTGACAGACTAGCAAAAAAAATTTTTTTTTTTTTACAGTTTACAGACCTACCACATAGCAATATAATGATAATGCATACATACTACTAAAATCAGTTTACTAGACTGGACCCAGTAGCTTGTTACGCTCAGCATAAAAGCTTAAAATGAGGGTTAGTATCAAGTTATGGAGTGTCAAGGGATGTATTTCTGCTTGATCATATTTAAAGACCTCATAAAATGGTTTGACCAAAGCAGTTTGCATTCCTGTGTTTACATATTTTAGTTAACAGCTTCACAGCTTAGCAAAATCATGCTGTGCTTATAAAAGCATGCTGGCTGTTTTTGCAGTATGTACAGTATACTGTGCTCAGTATTGTAGGTATGCACAGACAACCATGAACCAACCACTGCTTTTATACTGTATCCCATAATGCCAAGTGGTACGTTTACACCATAGATATATATACTGACTAGATGTCACCTCTGACGCTGCTGTTCATAGGAACGATGCGTCAACGCGGCCGCCATCTTGTGTCGGGGGAAGCCGCGTCTACTCTGCTTTAACATTAGCAGAGAACTATCAACGATTAAAATCACCTTAATTTGCTTAATTTTCAACCGATTTTCAAGCCGTTTGGTTTATTATAAATGTCAGACATGCATTTATGATAGAACATTATTTATTTATGTTCTGTCATAAATATGTGATATATCATATACAATACTTAGAAACACCTACATAATTAATTAATTTGTTCTACAATGGACAAAACAAAAAACGAAAATGACAGCTGCACAGTACGGTGTGGTCTTTGACTCAAACCCCTCTCTCCTGAGTGCTATTGCCCATGACTAACGCCTATCACTTGGGAATCTACAAACAAAACAAATCCAAATCCACTTCAAGGGACATAGCCACGAGATAGCAGTGTATGGGCATTCATTCACCAGGGAGGACCACAGCAATAACCAATAAAAGCGTCCACAACCCGTTTACAAAAGCTTACATTTCCAGACGCCCAAAACTGTAAATGTTAATCAACATCCAAAACACATAAAAGGTTTTCAGTTTTTAATTGATAATGGTGCTATGGATCAGTGTATGACTAAACTAAACATCAGCTTTTATGTTTAACCTGTACTTCTTGACTTATTAGTTGATCTGAGGCCACCGGATAGCAACAACTATAGAAAAACTATAAAAAAATAGATGTGCACTTAAAAAAATATTTTTTATTGAGTTGGTTCAACTTTGTTAGTTGATTTGCTTTTAACTTCTTTTAACTCCTGTTCTGCTGGTCAGGTGTAGTATCACTAATCAGTTCTTGTGCCAGACTTTCTCAATATTTGATTGGACAGTATACTACTGTAAACAGTATGTGTATTCCTCAGTTTTCTTAACTTTTTGCGTGAAATACGACTTATGTTGATGCTCAAATTTATGCATACGGACATTCTAAACAATATAACTTCTATCTAGTCTTATTTTCTTAACCAGTACACTAGCTACACCTGTAAAATCAGCATGAAGCGAGTAAAGACAGTAAGCATATGTGCATGTGAAAGGAAACAGGGTCGTCTGTTCACGTGGCTTTGTTTATGTTTTCTTGAGGGATGTTTGGCCCCTCTGCTCCTCAGTGATGTATATGTTGTTGTGTGATATATGAGTGACTGAGTGTGCATGCTTCAGAAAGGCCGTATAAATCACAAAGAGGTCAGATGTAATAGTTAAGAATGCTTTTTTCCACAGCATCACACTGCGACCCCAGAGGCCTCTACACATACTCATGTGCTTTCACTCACAATTCAGCATGATTGCATTAGTATTCATAGGTATTTTTATGTACAATGCACTCATTCATTTTATTCGTGAAATATCATTGTGGGCCGCTTCTAAAATGTTTAATTTAAGGTGTCTTTACACAGTTAAATCTGCTCTGTGTCTGCTCAAATGCAGCGTGAAGGCACTGTTGCACAAAAGCCAGGTTAAATTATGCTAGTGTTAAATATACAGCTGTAACTGTTGTGTAAATGCATTTATCCCACCTCTGAGCTGCATTAAACAGTCTGTGTAAAGACACGTCTATTCCACCTTTAGAGGTTATATTGCAAATGTTCACATACTCTGATATTTTTTATTCTTTTAATTTTACTTTAATATTATTTTTTTGTTATTATATTGCTATAAATATATATTTAAATGTTTAAAATATTTATAAAATATAATATTAAGCAATAATATTAAATATTAACTACATATTTTTAGACACTTTTTGTATGTAAAATGTTATTTTAATATAATAAAAAATATGAAGATGAAATACTTATTTTTAAAAATAAAAAATAGATTTTGTGACCTGTACATGTGTTCATGATAATTTCCATACACAGTTACATATTTGAATGCCTATAAACAATATTAAGGTCACACTGTGCAGTTTTCACACCTTTTTAAATCTGGTTTTCCGTGTTTCTTGATCTTCTCTTTCTCTCAAACATGCACAAGCATAAATGTTAACAGTCATGAGTTGAAGGCAGGATGTAAGAATGCGGGGAGGTCGTAAACCTTTGATAATCTAGTAACCTAAAACCACATGTTTCACTATCACAACAAACGTGTACATAATTCCTCCTTAAACCCAAAATGTGGCAAAGCTTTACATGTTCGTGGCTAATGCGGATGATTTTTTTTTTTTATAAGGACTCCTGATGTTTGGTGGTTGAGTGGAATGTTTTTGCCAGATGTTGCATCTTCCCCTTTTTCCTCCTTTCAGTCCTATGATGATTCACAACCTTGTCTCTCAATAATCAGTTCCTGATTTCTGCCCCATATTTCCACTATGCAAAAAGAGGTTCCTATGAATTCTCATGATAGTAATACTGATGACCTATCTCATGATTATCATTATTTATGGGGCTGTTTTTCTCATCCAAGTAAATCTAAGAATATAAAAGCTCAGCGTTGGTGATACCAATACTGTCGTTCACTGAGGTTGACTATACATGCAAACATCCCTCTGGATGGCTTGTTAGCAAGTTTTTAAGCTTAGCTTTCATGCACACAAGGGAATTTTCATATCGGCAATAAGTCTAATAGTGTTCATATGGGTGCATTTAGAGTTACTTGAAAAGAGCGTCCAAGAATTGAGACTAGACAGACGTTTTTCCATGTGCTTTGTGATGCTGGTTAACTACCAGGAGTAAAGCATGGATTTTTGGTATCTGAGCCCATCTGGCAGGTTGCGACAGCCACAAAATTGGTTAGCAACTTGAGAGTATAAGATCAGTAGATGTCTAAATCTTTTCTGAATAGTAGCTTAAACCGAAAGTATTTCAGTCCAGTCTATGGATTATTTTGTCCAGTAATATGAAGACAGTGCTCAGTGTTACTATAACAACTTAGACAAATACTAAAATAAAAAAAAAAGCTTTCAGCCAATTGGAGCTTGTTGCCAGAGGATGTGGGCTAACATTTCATCCAGTATTTCTCTACGAGGCATTGTCTCCATTTTACCTAAACCACTTTGAACTCCTTCAACTCCTTGGCTGGTTTCTGGTGTAGATTCAACATTGACTTGAAAGTTTCCTCGGATGGCATGAAGAGAAGCGAGAAGCATCTGTCCAATCCAAACTATCTATGAGGTTTTGGATTAAACAGCAGATGTACACCAGATTTAGGTGGAAAGGTTTGTGGCTAGATGGTTTGGTCTGTTAACTGCCATCAGGTCAACAAGGGTTTAATGCTGTGTAGCCACATCCTATACCAATAGTTTCCTAAAATGATAGATCTTCACCCTAGATCAAAAATACATTGTTGGCCTTATTTGAATGAACAGTTTGCTGTTTTCAGTTACATTTGAATCATTATTTTTGTAAGGCTTAGGTCCATAACACTTCATACTTCAGAAAACAGTTCATAAAAGAACTCAAATGTGCATTGCTTTCTTGAACATGTGTGTCGTACGGATAGTTTTCTTTTTAACTGGCACTGTAAAACAACAATTTGAAGAGAATCTGGCTGAGCAAGTTAACGTTGGTAAAACCGTCAACCGTTACTGGACATAATGCTATGTAAATAACATGATAGTAACTCATTTAGTGTACCTTAGGAGTATATATGCACAAAGATTTGTGTCCTATGATGGATTTTATTATGGATTTTTGAAAATGGAGTGTGTAACACAGCTCTAAGTGAATGAAAACATCCTGCAAAGTTTTAAATCTGAAAGTGCACTGTGTATAAATTATCGTCTCTCAAGAGTCGACTCTGAATCATTGAATCGTTTGGGAGTCTTTCAACAAATAGGCTAAGGTAAAAATAAATGCATATCATAAGAAGATATCATAACCCTTAACAGGGGAATATAATCATTGTTTAGACAATATTTTTTCCAGGAATTTGGAATTTTCCAGCTTTCTCTATTTTCGCTGTTCTATGGTATGTGGCACTTACACACCTTATCAAGAAGAAGCAGAAACAAGTGCAAAATAATGTGAATATAAAACATTAATCAGCATATAAATCAACAATGCAAAAAAGTCACCAAAAGAAATGTCAAGCCAGAAAGCGGTGTAGGCCATAGCCACGATAACAACAGGATATCAGCTTTTTGTTAAATATCTTTGCTATTTTAATTAAAATTATTTACATTCAAAATTATAAAATAGATTGCATAAGCACTATATTTTTTAAAGAGGCTCTGTTCTTTCTTTTAAAACATTTGCATATTCAGATATTCAGAAAACAAAATATTCTGAAGAGCATGCAATTATTGTTGTGTTGTTTTTTTTAAAAAATGTGCATCTTGCTAAATAGAGGTTTTTTTTAAAGGCCTGTTAGTGAACACCCTAGTGACTGGATGGCAACAGCTTGACAACCACCCACAGCACCCTAGCAAAAATACAAATCTTCTACTTTGTTTGGGTGGTTGTTGTCATGTTTTGAGACACCAAAATGCACTTCACAGACAAAAACGACTGTCCTCAAATGCAGAACAGCATGAGTGCTTTCAGATCTTATGAATTATGTGATTAACAGAGGAAACACATTGCGTGGTTAGAACTCTGAATGTCTTAAGCTCTGCGTCTCGCATGTAAACAAATCCAAATGACTACCTTGCATCTCGGCGGCAAACCAGTGGCCACTTGAAAGTACGAGAGAGTCTTCAAAGCAGACAGTGGGAATGCCAACAGAAAAAGGTTCAATTAAGGCTACTTGTATTTTATTTATTTATTTATTTTTTGCTCTGGCTGCATGCGAGTCGAGTTTTAATAGATCCCAGAGCTTTAGGGGGCTGTATATCCTGTTTGTGTGTGCCATATGGGTTTAAGTGTGTGAGAGGCCAGTCAGTAAAGCAGGCCATGAACAGTGTAAGTGTAATTACTCTTCGCTCTCTGTCTGTACTTGTTTTTCTCTCTCTCTCAGTATCCTACTTTTTCTTTCCACTGTAATAGTTCACAGAGATGTTCCTAATGCACTTCCAAGTCATGTCATTTTTTAAACAGTCAGATTTGCACCTTGATTTTAATGTCACAGATTTAATCTGTAATTATATTAAAAGTAATTAAATACAGAATTTAAAAAAAAATGCAAGTGCAAGTCCAAGCTTGCAAATAGACTTGCAACAACGAGTGAGGTTGAGTATTTTTTTATTACTATTATTATTTATTTATGATGGTGTTTTAAATTTAAAGACAAGATTTGGCGTACTCATGGCACTAACAATCAAATTAATAATTAATTAATTAATAATATGAATAGAATATATAAATAAATATTATATAAATATTTTACTAATAATAAAAATTAATTTAAATATTATAGTAAGTCATAAATATTTCTTTATATTATTTTATTATTATATTATTTTATTAATATTTTTGTTTTAACTATTACTACTAAGCCTTTACATTATATGAATGCATTTTCTAAATAATTAAAAAGTTTGAATAACTTTTTAAAAACATTATTATTGTAATATTGTTTATTACTATTACTCTTATTATTATGCGATTATTATACACTATTATTATTATTGCTGTACCACAGTAAAGCAGTTCTTTAAAAATTGGTATCGATTTATATGACTATGATCTATGAATGGTTTAAGAATATTAATAGAAGTCAAAGCATCACTCATTGCTGAAAAACTAATTAAATAAGCCTAAGCTGGTTTGCTGCTCTCCTAACCTGGTTAAGGCTGTCAGCTCTATTTAAAGCTAAATTCAACCTAAAACCAGCTTAGGTTGGATTGAGCTGGCATAAAAAATAAACTAAGCAAATTTTTAAGACAATTGCATGCCAGGCTATATAATGATAGGCAATACTGTTTGTGTGTGTTTATTCGTTTAAAATCTGTCAGGGCTGTATTTAGCCCCCATGTATGATGTCTGATAGGTGTCTGGCAGACATGACTAAACACAACCTGGATTTTGAAAATGTCTAGTTTTGTACCGAGCTAAGCAGGAGTGTTTTTGTCAAACCTAAGCTCTTTTAGAAAACCAACGAAGAACCTTCTGAAGCTGGTCGACTGCTGCAATCATGATGTGACCTCTCTGACGGTCCTCGCAGTTAGTATCCCTTGGTTCTTGCGGATGGATCTACTTGCAGCGGTGTGTTTTTACAAAGTGGGGCTTTCCGCTCTGGCTCTGGTCCACCTGGGTCCACCTCGCTTTAAGTTCCTCCACCAGAGCGCTTGTAATTTTGGCTGCATGTTTGATGTGCAAATCCCTCCTTTTTCTGCACTTCCTACACTTCTCTCCTTTTGTTTTTCTTGTGTAAACGAATAAAGCATTGCAGGAATGGAGTGAGTTCATCGCGGATGAGAGCGTACTGGATATGTGGGTATCTCAGCAGGGTGTACCACCTCTGAAGTCAATGACTCGATGTTATGAAAACACTGTTTCTCTTGCTTGTGTCGCTCTCTTTCTATATGTACCCACACCTTTTAATAACGCAGTATCTGCTCACATACCAGTACCTTGGTATGTAATATAAACATTTGGAATATTGCATTTCATATCTGATTCAAGAAGAACGTCTCAATTTTCATGTAGGTAACAGAAATGAAAATGAGGAGTCAAATATGCACAATCCTAACGTTTATATTCAGTATTATAAACTAAATGTGTATATATTTCGGTGAACTATGCCCATGCGTTCCTGACTGAGCTGGTGAGTCAGTGATAAAGGTTTGAGAGAGATAGTAACTTGTGTTTTTGTGGCTGGTCATGCGCTATCTGAAGCGGACCACCAGCTGACTTTTGGAGCTGTCGTCTATGTGCATGAGTGTAGATAGTGTGAGACATGATTTCATATACACATATGGTCGTGTATAAACAGGATGGAAGAGTTTTGTATCATCATGAAATGGGAATCTTTGTATAGTTTCTGTTTCTTGAACAGGAAGGCAATGGATTTAGCAAGCATTTGATGAGTTAGAAGGTTTATGTTGAGGGCTCAAATTAGATTAAACGGGTGTGTTCAACTCTCACGGGCGACAACTTGAGTTCTGAGATGATCGTTTCTTGGAAAAGCCCCACCAACTCATACAGATGTTAAGGAATCAGTGGCTGTTCTGAGGAGACTCGTTCTTACAGACGCAGCTAATCAAAAGCAGAAAATTAGATTCGCTTTCATTTTGTCTTCTAGTACAGTGTTCAGTACAGGCTGGTCAAATAGTCAGGCATCTGACATAACAATGTACTTATTTCATATAGTATTTTTTTCAGCATTGTGCTTGTCTCCCACAAACACAAATACCAAATGTGCCATGGTTACCTGCTAAACCATTATAACAGTAAGATACCAAGGTATTCATATTTATTTAGTTAAAAATATTTAACAATACTTTTATAGTTAATATCATGATTATTATAGGAGCAATTTATTTATTAGTCATATTAATCTAATAATTTATTTAATAATAATTTAATTATTATTATTTTTTATTATTAGAAGTTATTTAAAATAATTATTTAAGATAATAAATAGTAATTATATTATGATATTTTATATTATATATTTATTTATATAATTGAATATCTTTAGTAGAAGAAGATGATAACATAAGAATTATAATGTTATAATACTTTTAAGTTTATTTAATTAACATTTTTATTATGTGTTATAATTATTTTGATTATTATTACAAGTGGTACATATTTTATTGTTTTTATTTGATCATTTATAATAATAAAATATTTTAATTTGTTGTTGTGTAGCTATTAGAAGTTAAATTATTTTACATGTAATTATTATTTATTATAACTATCATATATTGTTTAATATTTTATGCATACTTTATATTTAATAAATATATTACAAGTAGTAAACATTTTATCGTTTTTATTTTATTATTTATAATAAAAAATATTTACATTTTTGTTGTTACTATTATTATTAGTTATTTAAATAATGATTCATAATAAATATATTATTCTTATATATATTATTTTATTAGTAGTAAAAATGTTATTATTATTATTATCATATTTTATATTTCATGTTTTTATTTATTAAATATATTACAAGTAGCAAACATTTAATAATTTTTATTTTATTATTTATAATATTAAATATGTGCTACTATTATTAGAAGTTATTTAACTAATTATTTTACATGATTAATCATTAAGAATAATTGTATTAAATAAATAAATTAGTAGTATTACTACTTCTTACAAATTGTGTCACATATATCAGATTACTAAATACAAACTAGCCAAAATAAATCTCTGATATATGACATGATATATATATGTATATAAGTTTCTTAATTTAACTTGACAATCACATATAAAACTGCCATTGATGGCTGTCAAAGTATTGGCCTTTACATGAAGCAACTGCTGTTGTAATTGGAATTCTAGATTCCAGATTCCTTCTAAGGGTGTTGTATTCATTCAAAAGGAAGCAAAGCCAATGAAGGGGGACGAAATCAAGAAAACAAAAGAGACTGAGAAAAAAAGCGGGAGAATCTGCATTTTGGGATGGCTCAATTTTCATAGTCTCACGGTTTGGGCAAATCTTGTAATGGGGAATTGAGTTTCGGATTCCCACAGAGGGGCATCAGGGAGAGAGAGACGAGAACGGAGGGATGAGCAAAGCAGAACTGTAAAGGAGCCTGAATTGAAAAACACAAGGAGCCTCTGTGTGAACTCATTCTACGAGGGCAGTGGAACCTGTCTGAGCGTTTTTTCCACAACCACTGGTTTGCATTAAAGCATGACAAAGAGCTCCCTTTAAACATCATTTGTCTTCATGGAAACGCCCGCGGCCTCTTTCATTGCCTTTAAAGAAGATTTGCTTTTAAAACAGTGTTGCAGGTTAAATGCAGGTTAAGCCCTATCATCAGCATCTTGTGTTACAGAAAATGACTCTTCACTCCAGAATGCATGTTAAAATACATGTTTGAAAAAGCGCTATGTGATAACCCCAGACTCAATCTAATGTCCAAAATGCATTCAACTCAACTTCATTGCATTTTTGTTTGTTACAGACTGAGGTTGAAGCAGTAATCAACAAAATGTAACTTATGTCTATCTATCTATCTATCTATCTATCTATCTATCTATCTATCTATCTATCTATCTATCTATCTATCTATCTA
>JAUMHP010000048.1:17617886-17635136 GCA_032361065.1 Enteromius trimaculatus | reverse complement strand
CCTCTGGCCGGACGCCCAGCACCTAATTTCCAGTTCAGTTTTAAACACGTTGGATTGTGTAAGGACTTATAGTGTGTCAAGATTGTAATACAGTATTTAATACATTTACTCATTTAGCAAATGCACTTCATTTATCAAAAAAATAGCTTCTATCGTGAGCTGCTTGCTTTGCAATAGTTGCAGCATGAGATATGCATATTCTGTAACAACGCATCTGCCTGAAGCTGAAGGTCTCTTTACAGTGTGCTCCTCAAAGTCCCAGAGTCATTTCAGCAGAGTTTATCTACAATGCTATTGGCAGAGTTGTATAAATAAGGTTGTTTGGCTCAGCAGACCACATGTAACTCAGCCACTGATTACAAGCCAAAACGACTGCCAAAAACCTTTTAAAAAATCGCCAAATTCAGCTTTTCTGTCACTTTCTGAAAAGTTGTAAACTTTTGAAATTATAAATGTTCAATATTTATGTATATGGATGGGGATTTATCGTGAGGAATAACATTAAAGTGTGACAGCATTCAGTCTTTGCCAGTAGGTTTAATGCTCATCAGCTACTGAATTGCCAGGTACTTTATTTGAGTGCAGAGATGAGACTTTGAGTCAACGTACTCTTACCTTTAACAGGAAATCCATGCATCTTTTAATACATGTAAAAACTTAATAGGAGGCTAGACAGATATGCACTACTGTTCAAACATTTGGTAAGTAAAAAAAAAGAACAAGTGTAAAAATGTCTCTTTATGTTTTACGTTATTTGATCAAAATAAAAGCAGTAAGATTGAAGTTATTCTTGTGGTGAATTTTTAGCATCATTACTCTGGTCTTCGTAGATCCTTCAGAAATAATTCTAATATGCTTATTTCAAATCTTTGTAATTTTAGTAGAAACCATGATACATTTTTTTTTCAGGATGGATAGTATGTTCCAACTATTTGGTGACATTACAAAAAAATATTTAATGTAATTTTAGATCAATTTAACATGCTGGAAGAAGTATTAACTTCTTTAAAAACAACAAAAAGTACGCAAAAGCATGCACCATCACTTACAAAAAAGTAGTACCAGAGTTTTGTACACAATGCTATTTTATTTGTACCATGCCATATTTCAAACAAACTACCTTATGATAGCATAGTCTTGCACCATTCTGTTTACACAGGTTTGCGCAAGTCTAAGACCAATGACCATGGTGCCATGTCTCAACAATGGTAGTACCATGGTACTTTTTGGTTAGTGCAAGACAAGTACGCCCAATTTACAGCAATGGCATATCGTAGACTGTTTGATGCACGACGTTAATTTCTGTGCAAGTCAAACACAACTTCGCATTACTCAAAAGAGCTTCAGGAAACCCAACACAACACAAGGACATACGCAGCTTCACCCACACGCTTTATTATAACCCCTGCTATTCTCACATCCGGGATATGAAACATGAGCAAAGACGTGGAATGTTACATTTTTTTTCCCTCTCTCACAGGCGCCGTAATGATGGAGTAAAAGGCATCACGATTGGTGGATGCGGAGAGAAGAAACATAAAACCCACAGCGTAGCTTTTGCACTCCGGACGCGACGCGACAAACGCGGGTGAATCCAGCGCGTGCTCTCGGTCACCGGGAAAGAATTGGAATAGAAAAACCTCTTGAATTGCAGCAAAAACATCCACGTCCACACAACGGGCTAAAAGTACACAATGGTCGCTGGCGATATGTGTCTCTCAGACAACCTTAGCGCAGCGTCGCTTGCGTGACAGCTCGCTGACCAATAGGAGCCTCCAGCGGCCCAGCTGCGCTCAGGCGCGTCCAATGGCGAGCGGCAGAATACGGGCCTAAACGCAAGTTAGGCTGTCGTTGCAGGCGGCCAGCGCTAAACTTCACCAAATAATAGCTGTTTGTATTTTGGCTGCCGCAGTAGCCATTTTAGGTAAGCACATCTTTAAACTTTTTAATTTTAACGCGTCGCGCGCAAAGCCGCATGGAGTAGGTAGCGCGCGGACGCGTCAAACTCTCGCATCCCCTCATGAATGAACTGCTCTTGTGCGTTAGGATTAAAGAAATTGCTCTGAGTTTTTTTTTCCCTTCCCCGACTCCCACCCCCTCTAATTTTTTATGCATTTTTCTAAACTGTCATGGCGTTTAGTGTCCTTGGAAATAAATGCGGAGAGAGGAACGCGTAGGTTTTTACGCTAACTGATGTCCGGAGCCGGCGTGTCCAGGTAGGTGAGGTCGCGTTTGACGGTCCCTCCGCGGAGTTTGAGCGGCTCTTCTCGCGTGTAACGCCTGAAATATAGAGCACCGTTGCCGTGACATTACAGTTAGCACGCTGGCTAGCGCCCTACAGGGGCTAATGTATATGGGACACGATGTTAGGCTTTTTATAAGAGTGTTTTATGAGGCAAGTTTGGCATCTGTTGAGGCACAAAGCATCCCATGACTGCTATCAAGTACTAGGAACAATGTAACTTCTAGCACTCATGTGGTTTACTTCCACTCCTGGTTTGTGCTATATCCCTGTTGAAATTAACCTGTGCTTTATTGATTTTTGTCACTAATACGAAAGCGTTACGGTAATAAATTTACGCTTTTTTATAAATAATGGAGATGCCTTACAGTTACATTGACACCTGTCTTAACTCCAGGAATGGGTTAGTTAGTATCAAGGGGCCCATCTGGTTTATATTGTAACCCTTTTTGAAATTAAAGTGTTATACAGCTAGTAATGTTGCATTAGTATTAACATTTTGTGCAATTCTTTTAAAAAAATTTTTTTTTATTCAATAATAACACATGGCAGGTAGTTTCACACCTGTCTTACTTCATAAAATAGTTTAGTTAGTATGTGGTGTCCCACCTCACCTGGTTTGTGATGTAACTATGTGATTATTGTAGATTTATATGACCAATGCCTTAATGTAACAACTTAATATTTTTATTTTTTAATTCAATGACAATGCACCACAGGTAGATTAACATCTGTCTTGGTGAAGGGATGGGTTAGTTAGTGTCCAGGGGCATGGTTGGTTTATAATGTAACCCTTTTGATATGTATGTGTAAATTACACATTAGGTGTTAGGTTAGGTGTTGCATTCATGGCAAAACATTATACTTTACCTTTTTATACAATTTAAATTTTTTTATACATTGCACAACTAGTAGAACAACACCTCCTCTCCTAGTTTATGGTGAAAATTGTGTGATGGATTTAAGCCACTAATATTATTGTGTTTGTTTCTATTTTTAATATAAAAGCATATCCGGTCAATGGTTACTTCAAGCAATGGGATAATTAGTATGATGTAATTCTGCAGTTATTACAGATTTATGCCACTTATAAAGATGTGAATGTTTTTAGTGTTAACTCCATGATAGTGCACCACAGCTAGATTAACCTTAAGTAGTGACTCAAGTAACGGGTTAGTTGCTTCTTATCTAATATGGCCTTGGTTTTAGTGAATATTTCCAATTATTCCAAATTACTTAGCCAGAAATAACTCTATTAGGAATTAAGTTATTCAAATAAAACAGTCATTTGAACAATACTCACTTTTGTTGATCTATAATTATGTCTTGGTGATGGGTGCAATATAAAATGACCTTGTATAGTTGTTATAGATAATGTTGAATGAGAATATTATTATTGATATGACATCCTAAATATTTTTAAAGGCTACAGCTGTTTTATTCATAATATGTAAATATTTCTATTTTTTTCTACTATGTATTTATTCATAATTTTTTATTTAATGATCACTAATGAGTAAGATGTCTCTTAAGTTTAAACTGCCTTTAAAATTGGGTGTGCATCCTAAATGCAACAACGCTTTAAATGCTATTATTTACAAAACAGTTTATTAAAAAGTTGGTTTATGCTTTGCCTAATTTCTATATTCATGACTCCTTGTATTTCTGCATTCCAGACGCAGACACAGAGATCAAGAAAAAATGAAAATACAAAAGAAGGACAAGCAGGTCGGTGTTTGACACGTGTTTCTGTCAGACTGTGTGAGAGTTCCCTCGCTCTCTCTGTTTCTCTCACACCGTCTCTCACACTTTCATCGTCATTTTAAAATTAGCATAAGTTTTAGTCCTTGCGCTATAGCTGCACTTCAGAACGATTCTCAACCTTATTTAACCTACTTTATGACTTTGATATTAAAAGTGCCGTTTGCAATATTTGTTTTCCAAAGCTTCTCAGGTGGTTAAACTTACCCTGAGTGCAATGCTTTGAGACTATAGGTTTACGATTAGGATTTGAGGTGCATGTGCAGAAAGCTTCTAAAATTAGTTATATCCTCCTAGAAAATTGTTTTGGTTTTCAGTTGTTGTTTAGCATAGCTAAGATTATCTGCTTATGAAGGAATTTGAGGAGAAAAGTTCATACATTTTGATTGCAGGCAAATATCAGTTAAAACACGAGAGGAGACTTGAGATTAAAATAGTATATCCAGTAGAAGACACTTGTTTGCTGAGCGAACCTTCCTCTTCTTTTAGTTTCTTTGTTACATATGAAAAACAATTAATTTAGTAAATCAGTTTTTTGGGGCTTTTAAGAGTCTTTTAGTCTGTTTTCATATTTCCCATAGTCCTACTGCCCTTTGTAATGCATATTTGTACTATTTGATTCAGTGTTTTTTTTCTTCTTCCAATATTAGAATCAGACATGCATTTAAAAAACAAAAACTGTAGCCATATCCCAATCACAGTTTTGATTAATTATGAATTCAAGCTCAAGCCTGGCTTCCACGGCTAAGACTTCAGTGATTGCAGCATGGGTAAGGTGTGTTGTTAAATAAACACTTCTGTCTGTCGGCTGCCGTGTGTTTATGGTTGCCAAGCATCAAAGCAGCTTTCCGTGTTACATAGAATGTGCACCTCTGTGCATATCTGCATGGTATATACCTTTAAATGTGACTCATCCATTCTGAGTTTGTTGTGGTAACTCTCTATTTCATAAACTCAGATACTCTGTCACAGTTACTGGTGACTTTTGACTTGAGTGGATGATTCAAGGCAGATCATTTCTTCATAGCCTAAGCTAATGAGTAGCTGTTAAGAAAGCCTCAAAAGGAAGATGTATTTCATTTTGCTGTTTTATTGTAACAATGGTTAACAATCAGGAAGTTAAACATCTGTTTTTAGTATCTGTTTGACTACGCTGGCCAAAGCAATGTCGATGCTTGAGTCAGACGTTCTCAAGAAGTTTAAGTACTGTCAGCGCAGACTGGCTGGTGCAATGATTGCTGTCCTACAGTAAATGCTAAGATTTTGAATATAATATCTGTTGGCATGTGGTACGAATAAGCAGCACCTACATGGTATGACTTAAACCCAGTGTATACTCCAAGTTGCAAGAAGTTTAAATGTATAATTTTGGCAATAATCACATTGATATTTTGTTAACGTTGCTGCTACATGTCTAATTAATGTAGGCCATCTGTTCTTTTAATGTTAGAGCTTTAGCATATATCTCTATTCTGCTATTAATTATTGGCTCACTGGGCGTTTGGTATCAACACACGTTTTGCAGAATCTAATTGCAATTGGTGAGTCAAAAACTGATATTAACATGCGATTAAAAAAACCTCTGA
Organism: Enteromius trimaculatus; assembly: GCA_032361065.1. Lineage (NCBI taxonomy): Eukaryota > Metazoa > Chordata > Actinopteri > Cypriniformes > Cyprinidae > Enteromius > Enteromius trimaculatus. Next base: position 17,629,547 of record JAUMHP010000048.1, on the reverse strand, counting down.
CCTGCTGGATTCATTGCAGGATGGTATGATGATTTTTAATGCTTCTGGCGCATATGAGTGTCGTACATAGTGAAAATTTATTTAATTTTTTTTTGTAAATTGTACTTTTATTTATTTACAATTTTTATACAAAAAAAACACCATATACATTGCAGACACTCTTTGATGTAATCTTTTTATATCTGTATTTTTAACGATTTATGCCCATGTTTTAACATCACGGAGGATGATCAAGCATTAATATTGTTTATTGATTTAAAACACTGAGGAAGACCGAAATGCACTTGGCTAAAATAGGAATAAGTTGAATTCTAAACTAATATCTAATACTTTTCGGCAACTCCTAAGCATTTAATGTAATTTTTCTGTAGCATTTTTGGATATGCATGAATATTTCATCATTTGATAAATGTAAATAATCATACGAAATTGCTCAAATCATCATAATATTGGCATTAACACTTAAATCTAGTTGTTGTATTGTGTCCTGCAAAATAGAAGTAAAAAATAATTAATGCAAAATTAAGAATTGCATTTGTAAAATTGACATTTCTGTATCTGCATCAAGTGCTCACACAAAGTGTGTTTTTCCTTCGATATAAAGTGTTATATAAAGCACAATAATTCTGAAATCATGTTTTATGTGTCTTAATGAGTTCAGACGTTTGTGCTTGATGTTCAGCGCAGACCTGCACAAGCACTCGGATCATTGTTACTTAACAATATCCATAAACACAGCATACTTTTAAACGGGGACGTTGAGATGATGTTTAACTAAGTTTTGCTTAGTTAATGTTTGATTAGGAATTCCCTAGCAATTTCCTATGAAGTTGAACAGAAGTGCTTGTAAAGGAGAAAAATATATTCATTCAGCAGTTTGCATGATGTGCCTTTAACGTTGTGTTCTATGGATCTGTGCAATCTCTCTTCCAGCTTGTTTTGATTCTGAGGCTGGCAACACCCACCTAATCATGCTAATTGTCTAGCAGTCATTGGCTGTGCTTCGAAACATCAGAGGAAAATGATGTCAAAGTTGAACATTACCGCAGTATGCTTTGGTCTGTAGAGTTTAACTTGTCGGAGCATGAAATCGGTATTTAAATATGCCTTAATGTGTATTCGTCTGTGTGGGAAATGTTAGTTAGTTAAGATTAAGGTGGGTACAAAAGGGTTAGGGTTAGTGGTGCACCAAAGTAATCCACAATACAGTCTTTTCATGAGTTCCCTTTTATCATGCCTCAGGCAGGTCGATGTATTCCCGCGTGTCTGTTTCAACACTTTTGAGACCTTAGTAATTAGTACAAAGAATCAGTTGTGGCATTTATGAGTTGTGAATAAATCCCAGCCAGTGTTGTGATCATGCACCAGTTAGACAGAACATAAATCAATGTCAGCATCACTCAAACTCCTTCTGTCTCTCGTGCTTCCCCCCTCGATCACTACTGCTGCATCAGTAAATAAATGTCAATGTTAGACATGGTGTGTTGTAGTAAGGCTTTCCTGGTTTGAGAAATATACAGCATTTCTCACCTTTATGTGGAAAACCACCCGAGGACACTTCTGTGAAGCTGTCGGATTGTCAGGCGGATCAGGGAGGCTTTTGGTCTGCTGTCAGGCGCAGCGGATCCAGACTCTGCGCTGAGATTTCTTGAAGTGAAGAATGGCTTTGTGTCAGTAGTCAGTACAGCAATGAAGTAGTTAACTTGGATGGGATAAAACTCTCTGTCACATTGTCTGTTCAGCGGGATTCGTGCGTTTTGTTGTTTTGACAGTGTGACCACCTTTTTGAGAGACGCCAGCAGATTGTGGATGACTTAAAAACATTAGAGTTAGGAAAGGCCAAAGAACCGCTTTGATACTCAGATGCTCTTCTGGTAGTTTCGTGCCACTCTCATGCAAATAAATCTGATCTGCATTTGGATTTGAATTTTGGTGGTGTCAAAATCAAACTAGCCCAATTTGGTTTTTCATTCCCGCACTATGAGGCCGGTGATTCAAAGGGCACTTCCTAAGCACCCTGAGAGCTTCATTGTCAGGCCTTTCTGAGGAGCCAGCAGGGATTCACACCAGCTTAAACCACGATTTGATTTTGACCAATATAAAATCACTGCAGGTTTATAAAGTGATTATCAAGTCAAAGGAGGCTTTACAATTGAGTCTGATATGTCTGTCTGATGTCATTGAGCTTGAATAAAAACGACCACTTTTCCACTCAATGTTTTCATTTAGGTAAACGTTATACATGATATGCACTATAAATATAAAGTGCACACTACCATTGAATTCCTGTTTTTCCTGATCCTTGACCTAAAGGCATTTGTAGAGATGCACGCAAAATCTTTTTTTTTCTTTTTAAATAAATAAGACTATTACAGTAAAACTGTTTTATTAATGTAAGCGCACTACTGTTCAGAGTTTGGGGTAAGTTAGATTTTTATTTTGAAGAAAAAAATTAAATCATGCTTTCTCTGAAAGCATTAGTCACAGCTCTTTTTAAAGATAATGTTTTTTTAAGCAGATAATCAGCATATTAGAATGATTTCTGAAGGATCATGTGACACAGAAGACTGAAGTGATGCTGAAAATTCAGCATTGCATCACAGGAATAAATTACGTTTTTTTTTTTGTTTTTTTTTTTACACATATATTAAAATAGACAATGCAATTTGAATTGTAGCAATATTTCACAGTTTCTAATATATTTTTGATCAATTAAATGCAGCCAGAGAATTCTTTCAGATAAAATATTTCACATAAAATCTTACAAACTCCAAACTATTGAATGGTAGTGTAAATAAGTAAATGCATTTATTATGGATGTGTTGGAGCAGATAAAAATTTCCTTTTTATTTTGTTTAAAAACATCCCAGGTTGCACATGAGTCCTTTTGATGCTACCACTTTATCTAAACCGACACCACACATCTCAATGCTTTCACTGTTTCTTATTTCCCTCCCTGCTCTATCCAGTACTCCTCTAGATAATGTTTAAAACTTTGTATTTTTTACACTTCTCATGTGGTTGCCTTCTTTCAATGAATCACTTTGTTGTGTTCTTCTGGTTTTGTAATTTAGAGTTCCATGATTATACTTTGTAAAATGTTTTTAAAGACACTAGTGTTGTCAAAAGACCCGGTACTTCGCTACCAAGTCGGTACTAAAAAATTTGAAATGCTACGGTACCAGTTTTCTGAAGTACCGGTAGTACCGAGCAACGGGTCAATCCGGTTCTTGCCGCGCTACCTGAAAGGTGCGCACTGCGCAGTTGCGTCTTCTTCATAAAAGCAAAGAGATATGGCGACCGGCGGTGCTACTGATGAGGAGGCTCTGAATCTGCTCGTTGAAAAGAAAGGAGGAAAGAGCCATTTGTGGAAGTATTTTGTTTTTGAAGCTGATGACGAGCGCAACATCATTGATCACCAAAATCCATCTGCAAGCGGTGTCATCGAAGTTTTATGTCAAAAGGAGGAAATACATCGAACCTTCTAAAACACCTCAAACATTGCAATTTGCTTAGTTAATCGTTACTGTGCGTTCACTACGCCGCCGACGAGAGCGTCAAAATTCAGCCTGGCTGCCCTGCCAGTGACGCTGTACAGAGATTTTTGGACGCTCTGACGTAGATTGAATGCTTGTCTTGTATTTAAAGGGGCCGCTAATAAAAACAAGCTTGTTTGGACTGACCACACGGAGGGTATAACCTCGTGAAATATATTGATTGTGAAAGTAAGAAATTAATCGATGGAAAGAACTTTTTTGTAGTACATGTTTTCTTTCAATTAAAAGCCATTTGCTGCAGCTCTCTACAACAGATATTTTCCGTTTAATCCAATATGTTTAGATACGTCAGAGTATTCTGCAGCAGTAACAGCTTTGCATGCTCTGGTGCTAAATTCATCTTGAAATTCATGCTTATTTTTAGAAAATACATAAAGTTAATGCACATTATCAGAATAAAGTTTCTTTATTAACTATTTAATGCTCCTATAGCGTTTAAAACAGGACATAATAGTGTACTATTTTTACACACTAGAGGCTTTTAAATGACCCGTGTAGCCAAAATATGTGTGTTAGAGAACAGATATATGGTTAATGTTTGTATTTTTAAAATCTGTCCATCAGAAAAGCAGTTCTAGGCTATGAAGTATAGTTTGCGCTGTTTGATTTAAATAAAAGTTGTGTTTTGCTTTGGTACCGAGAACCGTGGGTTTTCACTGGCATTGGTCCCGAATACTGAAATTTTGGTACCGTGACAACACTAAAAGACACGTATCGATAGAAATCCATGGTCCTTGTGTTGTGTCTTCTGCTTGTTTTTCTGAGCATCCTGGCGTGAGCATCACGTGTTGTAGATGACATGTCAGGGTAAAAATAGTCCAACTTTTCTTGAGACTATTCTGTTCTTCTCTGTCTAAGTGTTTTGAACTCAAGAACACATCCTTTTGTTTTCATTGAATAGATGGTGTCCTACGCATCTGCCTGTGACCATTCAAGTGTGCAGTTTGTTTTCAGTTTTTGTCTGAAACCATGATAAAAACGATATGAGCTTTATTTAGGGAGGCTTACAGTTGCACAGAGCAGTTAAAAAAACCAAAACAGTTAATTCTGGCATTATTATGCTTTTTATCATATCGCTTAGCGTGACCGTTGTTGTGCATTTGATGGAGAGGTGGATGCATGTTAGCGGGAGCGATGTGTGTGCATGTTTTATAAAGCACGTTCGAGCAAGGTGTGTTCGTGTTTGTAGCTGGCATTGACTGAACTGCAGCTGTCGCGTTCGGGAGTTGGGAGTTGGTATTGATTCATAGGGAATTTGATTGCAAAGTGTGTATGTGTGTGTGTGCGCTTGCGGTTGGCAGATTTGCCTGGCAAGCATGCATACTGCAGCACGTCACAGGAATAGTCTGCAGTGTTTGCGCATGCTTGTGTGAGAGAATGTATGTACGCTTCCATGCACTTGTACGTATGGGTTTGCCTGCATAAGGTCGTGATGCATAGAGAGAGCGTTCGAAAAAAAAAAAGGTCAACGTAAGGGCAAAAGTGAAAAGAGCAGTTGCAGGAAGTTGACCTATGCTCGCTTTCTGTCTTTATGCAGTCCTGTCCAAAAAGAACCCAGGCTGATATCATTAGTATTACCTTCAAGAACAATGAGGTTGATGCTTTTTAGACCTCAGAAAGGAAAGGGTTACCACGGAGACTGCGTGTTTACGTTCCCGCTTCCCACAGCTTGGTCCCGAGCCTGTTGCCATGACGACGGCCCTGATTCCAGCCCGCTTGCTTTGGAAAGCATGTGATTCATTGACATTATCCCCATACCTGCCTGCAGTCGCATGCTCTGTCGGGGAGCGTGTGTGCGTGTCTGCCTGCACATGCGCGCGCTGTTCCACATGTGTACTGCAACGCTAGGCGCAGTTAAAAATAAACGTGCTTTGCGGAATAAGAGGTACAAAGCTAAATGTGTACCACAAAACACAAAGCTCGCATACAGCAGTGAGTTCAGTTTACTTTATGCATGTGTTTCCCTTTAGAAGGAGGAGAACATTTTTGTTTAATTCGCCCTTTAGTGCCTCATTGCTTGGGCATCTTATGGTTTCACTAGGTTCTTTAAGAGCTTATTCCATGTCTTATTTATGATTGGTCACATGTTAATAGGGTTTCAGATGAAGTGAGAGTGAACGGGGAATGAATGCATTATCAAAGCTTATTCACTTTGAGCCTTAAAATTGCCTGTATTACGTGCAATGCTTTGGGCGTTTTAAAACTTGAGTGCCGGTTAAAAGAGCTGTAAATGGATTAAAAAGTGAACGGAGTGGAAAAAGGACCCAGTTAGTTTTGCATTCACACTTTGAATGTGGGCTCAGATCTTTAGTTGGCCGATTTTTATTTATATTTATTTTTTTATTTAATTGAATTAAAAAAAGCCTAATTTTCTTTTCTTTTCTTTCATTGACAAAAAACACTTCCACATTCTGCCCAGTCTCCTTCAAACAAATGTGTCAACTAAATGCAATGAAAATTTAATCCGATCACCTGTCATAAGGAGAAAACACAAATATTTTAGGAATCTGTCAAAAAAGTGCAACTGACTGAATGGTGAATAGTCTATAGTGTCTATTTTAAACAACACGTATTATTGCACACATGTTATTGCCTTTGTTTTATCTTAAGATGTACAAGAATTATTTATGTTTATAAAAATGACTTAAATATCCTAATTGAACTATGGTTTAATCCCGGTTTAGGCTAAGCCCTATGAAACCGGGCCTTAATGTTAATGTTGATAAAGATATAAATTTTAATCCCAGTGTGATATTTTGTCTTCCAGATGTCTGCCACCCATATACTAAAGCACACTCCATCCGTTGCTGCCTCGAATGCCTCTGACCAAAACGCACAAACTACATTTCCCATCGGCCACTTGGGCAAAGAACAGTTACGGATCATCGGAGGGCCGCCCAATCACTGCATGGCTCACCCAAAGCACTCTGGGTTACGGGAGGCGGGCTCTGCTGCCAGCAGTCACAGTCTCCGCCCTTTATCAATCAACAGCGAGGAGGACGATGGAGGGGGCGGGGCCAGGGTGAAGAAGAAACGAAGGAAAAAAGACAAGAAAGAGACAGAGTGGCGCAAAGAGGAAGAGAGCAACGCTAAACCAAAGAGAAGGGAGCAAAAGGAAGGCAAGAAGCTTCTTGTGAGAAAGGCAAAGGTGGCAAAGGAACAAAAGGATCATAAGAAGAGGGAACCAAAAGCCCAAAAAGAGGTCAAAAAGGTCAAGAAAGGTCAAGATGCAAAAGTGAAAACACAGGCCAAGAACACTGCAACACACCCACCCTCCAAAAGAGGGAGGAAGCCAAAGTGAGTGACAGAATTAATGTACAAATACTACTGTTTTTTTTGTGTGTTTTTGAAACATGTCTGTAATGCCCATCAAGGCACCATTTGTTTTATGAGAAATACAGAAAAATAATATAGCTGTTTAGTAGCTGTTTTCCATTTTAATCTGTGATGCAAAGCTACATTTTCAGCATCAATATTCTATTCTATTCTTTTGTGTCACAATTTTTCAGAAATCATTCTAATACGATGGTTTGCCGCTCAAAAAAACATTTCAGGTTATTATCCCTGTTGAAAACAAAGGGAACCATGCTTTTTAAAAACAGCATTCACTGTGAATTTTAAACAATTTGGGTTTGTTTTCTCTTCGTTTCTTTTGAAAGTAACAGTGGAATACTACTGAATATGTGTTTTATAGCAAAACATAACGGCGGGCATAAGTAGCACACTTGGTGCCTCGTTTACTAAGAGATGTCTCAAAACGAGAGCAAAAATCATTTTAGTTGTTGACTAACAAATGTCACCTGACAAAACCATGAGTCATTTCAGGAAATTGCATCTTTTGCATGCGGCAATTTTGCATGCATTGTCTCAGCACTGTTCTTGCTAAGCTCAATCACAGACCTTTTCATGTCTTGATTGGGTGAAATGTGATACAGGGATTGTGGGCGTTGCAAGGTGAGTGTAGGTACTAATGGGTTTCCAATTTAAAAACCAAGGTCAAAAATGAAACCTGAAACCATGTGAAGGGCTCTTTGACCTGTTTTTCTAGTGTATTTGGTAAAGTAAAGATACATTTTATACATCGTACATTTGAAACATACTCTAAGTTGTAATTTTCTCCAGGGTTGCATTAAAGAATCCATGGCACAGTTTATGCCAATCATATTTTCCTTTTTTTTTTTTTTTTTTTAAACTTCCTTACCCTCTCATCGTTTGTTTTTCCAAAAGTAAAGCATTGAAATGCAGTTTTATTAAAGTGCTGCTCTCAAGAAAATCTCTAGTCCTACTTGTCAACTTATAAACCAGTGAACGTCTGCACAGCAGATGTCTGTGTTTTCTGCCATTATGTGGCCTGATATTGAAACAAGTCCTTTTGTGATTTGTGCTAAAATCTGTCATCCTGTGCAAAACTGGAGGTAAGATGGATTTTAAGAGCGTTTTGTTGCTGTGTTTTGCAGAGAGCAGGGTGCCATGCCTCCAGAGAAGAAGAAGAAGGGAAAGAGGAAAAGTGATGCTGTACTTGAGGTGGTGGAGAGCGATGACACAACGTCTCTGAGCACGCTCGCCACCGGAGAGGAAAGCATCGACCCTATGGATAACACTGTCAGTACTCTGCATCTGACATACGCGTTTCTACTGAGCAGGATGATTATGGATCTAAATAGCCAATCCTAAAGTTCATGTTCAGAGTTCAGGTTTAATAGAAGTATTTCCCTGGTTTTATACAAGTTAACAGTGTCATGTTAATGATTACCACAAAAACTATAGATTCGCAATATAGCTTCCATATCAGTTAGCTTAAAAACAAGCTATTGTTTTTTTGGATGATAGAATATATTTAATTTTAATGTCATTGTCCTGCCATTTTTGTTTACTCTTAACTTCACTCACCTAATGTTTAATTATTTAAAACCTTAAATAATGAACCTTAGAAACCAACCTTTTTAATTTCAGCATTAAGTATAATTGAAAAATGTGTGTATGTATATATTTACAAATTTACTGTTAAAAAAACCCTGGAAATGTTTTCATAAAAATGGATAACAAATATAAAAAATAAATACATGTGTAATTAAGTGTGAATTTAAAATCACTTACCAGTCTGGCTATTATATCAGTAATCTTTGGATATACATAAAGATATTTACGCCAACTTTTTTTTTTTTTTTTTTGCATTATTTTCATAAACACTTTCCTCACAATTCCATTAATGAGTAATGATATTTTTATTGCCATTAATTTCAAACTTTTTGGTAATTGTTTTGTTAATGTGTAGTACATACATTTTTTTTTATAAGAAAATTATTTAGTAATAAAATAATATAATTATTGTAATGTATAAATAATTTCTTTCTTTCTTTCTCTGTGCAGAAGAGGCGATCAGGGCGTCAAGTGAAGCGGCGGAAGTATAACGAAGATCTTGATTTCAAGGTCGTGGATGATGATGGGGAGACCATCGCTGTGTTGGGCGCGGGCCGGATTGCTGCCATGTCTTCCTCTACCCTCGCCTGGCAGGCTGAGGTAACCGTGGCAACATCTGCCATTATGCCACACCACAGACCTGCCCTACTTCTGGAGGGGTGGAGCAAACACACTCTGGAATAATTCCCACCTTCTTTCTCCCCAGGAACCTCCTGAAGATGAGGCTAATATCATTGAGAAAATACTCGCAGTGCGGACGGTCAAGAAAGAGGTAATGGTGTCAGATTACATGTTACACTCATAAATAATGGATTACTTGCTCGCAATCAGGTCCATGATAATTTTATTTCTCATGTGGCTGTGAAATTTCCTATAGAGCATGTATTTCATTCAGTATTTAGAATTGTGGTCGCTCAATATGTAGTCTTCAATTATTGATTTTTAAACCTTGAGTATTTGATTAAATTCTTGATTTACACTATGACACAAAAAAACTGAATACTGAGTACATCTAAATGCAGTACAGTATCATAAAGCGCTCTGTACGCTGGGATGCAAGGTACATCTGCCTAAACTGAAATGGTTTTCGTGTAGACATCCCCTGACGAACCACCAGAAGAAATGGAGGAGTTTTACGTCAAGTACAGAAATTTGTAAGTGTGCTTATGCGACTCAAAATGCTGTTACCTTTTTGTGCTCTCAAACACTCGGCTTGTCAAACTGTCAGAGCAAACGCATAACTCACATTTATTGTGTAATGCATTACTTAAAATCATTTGTGCGTTAAATTATCCATCTGATAGAGTGGTACTACACCCTGCCTCATGGAATAATTTTCTGAATCAACAATGGTGTGATTTACAGCAAGATAGTTTTTTCTGGTATAATTTTGGAAATTACAGTGCTGCAAATAGGAACAAGTTCCTGGTCACATTTAACCCCAAAATCAAAAGAAAAAAAAAGTATTGCTTAAAGACATTTTTTTTAGAAACATTATTTTTGTGATAATTAAACTTATTTCTTCCCTGAATCTTTATTTTATTTATTTATTTAAATACATTTGTTTTGAATTTTTGAAACCATTTACTGTAGTGTGTTTGTATACTTTACAAATGTTATTAATGGTATTAATAAAAAAAAGATACCTCCGCTTTTAACAATTTTCAAAAATCATGTTTTTTATTGTGCATTTTGTTTAATCTCAATCAAACTGCATTTGTTTTTTGATTAGGTTACAAAATTACTAAACAATACAGCTTGTTAACAATAAAACACAATGAAAACATTATAGTAAAACAGGATTTCATTTTTTAAAAAAGCTGTAAAAAAGTTTTTAGTTTGTAATTTTTTCTCTTTGCGTTACGGTATTGAATATACGTTTAATTGCATATGTTTTTAGTAATACCGCATACATAAAATTGATGCTAATAATCCTAAAAAGCTTCATTTTCTTTTTGCAGAATATAATTATTTCTTTCTTTTGATTCTGAGTTGAAATGTGACTTCTTGTTCTTGAGCATAGACAAAGACACGTAAACGAAATGGTGTTTTAAATCAAACGCACGCATGCTAGTTGAAAGGTAAAGCACACAGTGTTGTTATCGCACATTGTCAGCTATGAAAGGCTTTTCTCATTGCCAGCTCCTATCTGCACTGTAAATGGGCGACCTTGGAGGAACTGGAGAAGGACCCACGCATTAGCCAAAAAATCAAGCGCTTCAGAAACAAGCAGGCACAAATGAAGCACATTTTCACAGAGGTGCGTCTGACATGCTGCAATTTGTTTGTGGTTCATTTGAGGTTTTGACCAGGTCATGCATCAGAAAGCTAAGATGCATGTGGAAAATTGTCTACATATGTATTATTTGATTAAATCTAGTTGAGATGATGTTGTGTTTCTCCTTAGCCGGATGAAGATCTGTTTAATCCAGACTATATTGAGGTTGATCGGGTTTTAGAGATTGCTATCACCACAGATACAGAAACTGGAGAGGTGAGGTGCTCTTCAAACAATCTTTAAAAAAAAAAAAGGACAAAACTAGTTCAATGGTCTTTTTGATGTTTGGTTTGTTTGCATGTTAACAGGAAGTTACACACTACCTAGTGAAATGGTGCTCTTTGTCGTATGAGGAGAGTACTTGGGAGCTTCAGGAAGATGTTGACCCTGTGAAAATCAGAGAGTTTGAAGAACTCAAGCAAATTCCAGAAATCAAGCATGTGGTAAGTCCTTGAATGCGAATGCTTGCGTGGTTCAACTGCAGGTTTTACCGTACAGTCCAAAATATTTTTATTCTGCTTTGCTTTGTAGCATGTACAGTGGGTATGGAACATATTCAGACCTCGTTCAATTTTTTTATTTTTTGTTATATTTCAGCCATTTGCTAAAATCATTTGTTAATTTTTAATCCCTAATTAATGTACACACAGCACCCCATATTGACAGAAAAACACAGAATTGTTGACTTTTTTGCTGATTTAACCTAAGTATTCCGACCCTTTGCTCAGTATTTAGTAGAAGCACCCTTTTGATCGAATACAGCCATGAGTCTTTTTGGGAAAGATGCAAGAAGTTTTTCACACCTGGATATGGGGATCCTCTGCCTTTTCTCCTTGCAGATCCTCTTCAGTTCTGTCAGGTTGGATGGTAAACGTTGGTGGACAGTCATTTTTAGGTCTCTCCAGA
>JAUMHP010000048.1:17595047-17617786 GCA_032361065.1 Enteromius trimaculatus | reverse complement strand
GTGTAGCCAAAATATGTGTGTTAGAGAACAGATGTATGGTTAATGTTTGTATCTTTAGAATAGGTCCATCAGAAAAGTTCTAGGCTATGAAATATAGTTTTGCTGTTTGATTAAATAAAAGTCCTCTTATATAAAAGTGTTTTTTTGTTTTGCTTTGGTACCGAAATTGGTACCGAGAACCGTGGATTTTCACTGGTATTGGTACGGAATACTGAAATTTTGGTACCGTGACAACACTAGTTGAAACAGGAACATGGGTCAGGCCACAGAACATCATGGTTATGTCACATTATAATGTTTTCAGCCTATTACTTGTTATCAGTGTTTACGAGTATATTAGTATACAGATGCCACTTTAGACTGAAACGAACTGAAAACTTCATCAAAAGCGATCCTAAAACATGTATGTTTTTTTTTTTTTTTTATCAGATTTGTAGGTTGATGTTGCAAATGCTGCTTTTATAGTCTTTTGCTCACCTCTCTTTAGGAATGCCCAAGGACACAGAAAACTTGCAGGAAATACCCTGTGTCATCGACAAGTTGTGTGAGTTGCATGATGGATTGGTGGTGGAGGCCAAAGGCATAAAGGAGCACTACTTTAAACCCTACATAAAGACACTGTTTGAGAAAAGAGTGAGGAACACCTTTACATCCAATCTACACTGAAAGAGCATCATGATTGTTTAGAGCTTGCTCATGCTTGCCATGTTCTAAACATGCATTCCCTTATTTTTTGCAGATATTAAAAGGTGATGCTGAGACTCTGACTGAATTACTGGATACCCCAAATTTCCAAGATAACAAGTAAGCGTCTGCCTTGAAATGTCTTTATGCGTTTTATTGTTCTTTTTTGCATTTCCAGAAATTTTGCATTGAAATAAAAAAGATTCAAATGAGATTTCAATAAGTACCTGTATGAATCTTGTTTTGTTTTTCAGTAAAGCCATAAATCGCGAGTATGAGGAATATGTATTGACTGTGGGGGATTTTGATGAGCGAGTGTTTTTGGGGGCTGATGCGGACGAGGAGATCGGCACGCCTCGCAAGGCCACCGCTGAGCCTCCGTCAGGTCAACTATCCGCCCGCATGCAGGTGGAGAACAACCTTCAGCAGCACTTTGAGAAGGTACTGAAGTTTTCTTCCACTGCTGCTACATTAAATTATATTTGTCGTGCTAATTGTTGATCTTAGCTGAAATATTTCTTGAGAATATGCTAACTACTGCTTAAGAAAAACTACTGACTCCAAACATTTTCCTCATAGACGCGTTCCCTTGCTCCCTCTACGCCTCTAACGGGTCGACGGTATCTGAAAGAGAAAGAGGTGCTGGTCACCCCCATTTCCTCAGCGACCCAAAGTGTGAGTCGACTGCAGAGTATGGTGTCCGGCCTCAGAAACGCACCAAGCGATGCTTTGGTCCAAATCTTTAAGTAAGTAACCACCCACAAATTAGGCTTGATGATATGTCTGACCTGTCGTGATGGTCCTGAGTCTTCTTCAGCCTGTTTTATAAGTTATACTTATTATGTTTTTATAGTTCCTGCTCTCGAAATCCCACTGAATCCATTCTGAACCGAGTGAAGACCATGGGAGAGAAGTTTAAACAGGCCTACACCAAACCCACAGATGACTTTCCTGGAGCACATATGGGTCAGATAAAAAAAGAAGAGATGTTTTTAATATATATGACTGTTATGAAGGCCTCTTATTTCATCTTGTTCGTGCGTGCTGGTTCTTTTGTGTAGATTTCGCAGAGAATCGTCTGAAGCTGGCGGAGATCTTGTACTTTAAGATCCTGGAGAATATCATGACTCAAGAGATGAAGCGATTACAAGGGAAAGACATGGCGGTAAGTCAGTATAACTGCAAAACGTGATAAATGCACTTGTAAAAACCATTCACCCTAATACCAAATAATGTATATTTATCAACATAGAGAAAGAGGAAAAGTGAATTTTGTGTTTTATAACTGCAGCTTTTACACTTTTTTTTCTTTCTGTGTATCAGGTCCTGTTGGAGCAGGAGGTGCTCCATTGCTCCCTGTTGGCGTGCTGTCTGGAGGTGGTGCTCTTCGCATACAGCTCTCAAAGAACATTCCCCTGGACGCTCGAAATCTTTCAGATCCCACCATTCTACTTTTACAAGGTAAAGAACGGTGTACTATTGCATCATGTTGCTGTATATATTGATGTTTATAGAAAAAAAAATCAAGTAAAACTGTTTCTTTTGAAGTATTAAAGCAATTGTACATATGTTTGTGTAGGTGATTGAAGTGTTCATCCGCTCTGAGGAGGGTTTGTCACGAGACATGGTGAAGCATTTGAACAGTATAGAGGAGCAGGTGCTGGAAAGTAAAGCCTGGACCAGAGACTCGGCTCTGTGGACTTCACTCAATAACGCTAATAATAAAGCCCTTACTGTAGAAGAGGTACACACACACACACACAAAGCCACTTTGAAGTCAGTTAGATTACAGTATATAACCTGTTATTTATTTGGTTCTTAGGTGAATTTTCCCAGTAATTTTGACACGGGCAACAATGCAGGTGGCCCCACTCACCTCCCTTTGGTAGCGCTATCCCCCATCATCCACCCTCGCATCAGGGAGGTCCGCACAGGCCTGGGCTCCAGCACACGCAAAGGTACGTTGCAAAATAAGGCTAGACTCTGAGACCTAATGAATGTGTATAATATTCCAGAGAGCTTTTGTTTTAAATTAAAACGATTAGGAATATGTTTGGTCAATTTACCGTTTTAAAATGCATATATAAAATATTAATTGTTATTTGAAACACTTCACAATAAGGTCCATTGGTTAGCATTATTTAATGCATTAACTAACAATGAGCTGTTACAGTATTCATCTTTGTTAACGTTAGTTTATAAAAGCATAACTGTTCATTGTTCGTTCATGTTAGCTCACCGTTAATTAATATTAATGAATACAATTTTGAGCTTTAGTAAATATTCATTGAAATATTTACTGAGATTAATAAACTTTACAAGGATTTTCCATTGATGGTTCCTGATAACAGATGGAAACTTATTATAAAGGGTTTATTATTTTTTTTAAATAATCATATTATTATAAATTATTTTCAAGCATACAGATAAGCTTGCAGCTAACGTAAATAGACCAAAATGGACAAAAAATCCATATGTATGAACTTGAGTTAATGCAATAATAATGTAGAAAAGGTGATGAGATGAAGTTTCAAACCTTTTGTGGCTCGTGGATGAGTCTGGGTTCTTTGAAATATTGAATCCGATGTACTCATAAGGATAATCTTTCTTCTTCTCTTAGACATCCCTCAGTCTCCCATCTCTCTCCACGACCGCTACAGTTCACCTGCAGCCGGCAGCGCTAAGAGACGCTTATTTGGTGACGATCCTCCACCACAGTCCCCAGTGAAAAGAATCTCAGTCACTCCCATCAAAATCATTCCCAACATTGCAGAAAACAGCCAGAACACCACGACTCTCCTCTCCATGTCCACCGGAAACGGCCAGCAGCTCACTATTCCACTTCCAGGTACTATTTTTAGTTATTTCTTGTTTATTTTACACAAACACTTTCTTATTTTGTTGACATAATGGTTCCTCATCCTACAGTGGTAAAGAATGAGACGGGCGGCTTCACAGTCATCCAACTTCAGGCCAATGATTTGAACCCCCTCACCGCTCAAGTCTTACTGACGGCCTCCCCCAGCCGAGCCTCCGCTTCACCCGCCAGCTCCGACACACAGCCCCCAGCCGTCAACAGACCCCGCCGCACAGGATCCCTCGCCCTCTTCTTCAGGAAGGTGAGGAAAAGTGTGCTGGCCTTTTTTTTGCATCTGCCCTTGAGTAAAGATCTTTGTTAGGGGACGTGCATACATGCTGTTGCTTGTCCTGTCAGGTGTATCATTTAGCCAGCGTGCGTCTGCGAGACCTGTGTCTGAAGCTGGATATCTCATCAGAGCTGCGAGGGAAGATCTGGACGTGTTTTGAGCACTCGCTTCTGCACTGCACTGACCTGATGAAGGACAGACACCTGGACCAGCTGCTGCTCTGTGCCGTCTACATTATATCAAAGGTACGGCTTTTAAATGTCGAGGGAAGGGCTACTGTAATGCTGTTGTGCTGAGCAATTGACTAAACCTAAAGAACTACTCTACTCTAATTATAGCATGCAAGATTTGTTTTAAATGTTGTTTTTTCAAATACGTTTCTTGTCACACTTGCACTTATTTATTTACATTTGTTTATTTTTAGTAAACATCAAGACATATTGTGAAATACAGTATTATTACAATTTAAGAGTTTTCTATTTTAATGTATTTTTAAAGTGCAGTGTATTCCTGTGATGCATAGCTGAATTTTCTGCATCATTACTTCAGTCTTCAGCTTCACATAATACTTCAGAAATCATTCTAATATGCTGATCAACGATAAAAGCAGTCCTTGCTGAAAAAGTATTGTCTGTTATTTGTTTGTATATATAAAGCAGAATTCTTATCTCTGAGGGATTTTCGTTGAAATTTTTATTGAAGTATTGATTATTGGACTTATTTGCTTCTGCAGATCACAAAAGAAGAGCACACTTTTCAAGACATTATGAAATGCTACAGAACCCAACCTCAAGCCAACAGTCACGTGAGTATTTCCAAACCGGCAACTGTTACCGTTTTTACTTATTTTATGTGCATGTGCTTAACGTGGATTTGCACATAAATGTCTGTTGTATGAGGCTTTATTTACGATATCTTGTTGGTGTGTTTGTAGGTGTACCGCAGTGTTTTACTGAAGAAGCGTCTCAGAGAGCAGCAGACAGATGAGAACATGGAAGTGGATCCGCCAGCAGACCAGTGTAAGGACAATGTCCTGAATGTCTATTTATCCTTTTTACTAATCCACAATATATGACAGAAGAAAATGTACCAGTTCCCACAAAAATATTACACACTGTTGTTTTATCTTGAGCAGCAAATCAGCATATTAGAAAGACATGTGACATTTATGATTACTTTGTGACCATAATGATGCTGAAAATGTAGCTGTGATTGCCAAACTTGTATGTGTGTGTAATGAATACCCATTTAATTTGTAATTTCTTTTAAAAATGTTTTTAATTAATTGTTTGTTTGTGTTCACAGCCAGTGAGAGGACGGAACCGGCTAACACAACAGAGGCTGACAGCGAATCAGATGAGAGAGGAGACCTCATCCAGTTCTACAACTCTGTTTACGTACTAAAGATGAAATCATTCGCTCTCAAATATGCACATTCCACACTTGATAACAAGGTTTGTGTATTGCTTTGCTTCATTTGAAATGAATAACTCTTATGCGATTTGAAAATAAGAATATCACTCTTGCTCTTTTTTTTTTTTTCTATGAAGATGGAGGCTCCTCCGCTATCTCCGTTCCCTTCGGTTCGTGCTCAGCCTCTCTCTCCTCGCCGTGTTTCTCAGAGACACTCCATCTTTGTCTCTCCTCATAAAAACGGCTCGACTCTAACCCCCAGCACTGCCTACACGTACAAATTTACTGGCAGCCCATCAAAGGTTAGTCAAACCACAGGATGTCACAACAAGCATCAACAGAAATAATTACCTCAATGGAATATTTGATTAAAAATAATTCACACTTCCTCATCAATCCAAATTTGTATGACTTCTGTCAATAAAACAATAAAATACACACAATGTATAATCATTGTCAATATAGCTGATTGTTACATTTGTATTAAATTAAAAATGAATCAATTCCAGTTTTCTGTCTTTTTACATTTGAATGCTCGCAACGTAAGTTTTTTCCAGTCATGGTTGTGGAACTAAAAGCCTTCTGCTTCCTGTTTCTCTTCAGGAGCTTAGTGACATAAACCAGATGATTCGTCAGGGTGGGGTGAGCAAGAAGCGGGCGTTCACCATGGAAGGTGATGAGACCGAGTCTCCATCTAAATGCTTGCGGCAAGAGAACGACGACGTGCTGCTCAAACGCCTGCAGGATGTGGTCAGCGAGAGAGCGAGTCTCTGAGCTGTGGGTGGCCCAGTCTCCTTACAGACCCAATATATAGCCAAAAACTGCTCCTTTGTGCTGCTCAACGACTCTAGAATCTAGAGAGAGATGCGACAACAATCAGTCTCTTAACTGTTCAGAATCAAGTACATTAATTGTCACCGAACAATAGCTAAGCCAAAAACCATCACACTTTTACACACCAGGATTTCTCAATATCAGTGAGATTGGTATAAACCAATCGAAGAATCATGTATCATGTTTTTCATGATGCTCATCATGCTTTGATAAGGAATCATTTCTTGTGTTATTACAGAGATATTCTGTAGCTGTTGTTTTCTCAATCAAGTGTCATGTTACCATCATTTTTTGCAGTGAAATCCCCCAAATATATTGGTGATTTTTATTTTAATCAAGTTATTTACTGTCGCAATGCACTGGGAAAATGTCATCTTTTTTTGTGTGTGTGTGCACGCACGTGTTTGGTGAATCAGCCACTGGTCGTATAAAAAAAAAATCCATCCTGCATCCTCTGTGCAGCTTTATATTCAGAAGTGTGGTATCTACACCTCGATTAATTGTAATATTTCTCCTTAAAGTTTCATGTATTTTCTCAAAATGGTGTTCTATTAACTGAAATTGTCATGTTTACAGTGCATTTAATATTTTAGATTTTAAATTTGGTGAATCTTTCCATCTTTCTTATGTGGTGTACAAATAACTTTTTCAACACCGTTTTACAGTAATGCAGATATTATTTGGTTTTGGGCTCATGTTATTTTCTTGACATTTATCACATGTTCAATGAGGTGGAAGTAAAATGTTTTCTTTGAATCATGTGACCAGTGCTACAGTAAGCTGCATCTGTATTTCTCAGTATTTTCGGTTAATTTGGAATTGCAGTTTTATTCTCTTGCAAATGTTTATTTTATCCATTATGTTCTTATGCCTTCATCTAACTCTTTCTGTCCAACACTGTTGATCTCATTGCAGTTGGTGCTTTGTATATTCTCTGAAATGCTTCTTTTATGTTTGTTTATATAAAATCCATATTTTAAGCTTAGAAACAGTTCTCTGCGTTGTTTTTCCACAAAATTTTGTTTATATTTTTTTCAGTGACCGTTTGTAATGTAGCTTTATTGTAATTGTCAGCTGTTGGTCAGTTCTGCAGTGAGTGCCTTAGCATGTACATAACAATAAAACTTTGATCAATTCTCAAAAGAGACTTTTTTTTTTCTTCCTTTCCTTTTCTGCCTTTTTTTGGTAAAGAAAGTTGGCAAATTAAAGTTTTAATTGTGTAATTGCACAGTGACCCTGATATCCTTTAATTTATATATTTATTCACCACTGAAGCTCGTCTGAATAACATTTATGGAATGGCTTTTATGTTTTGTTTCTTAAATATGTCTTGGTTGAAATTCAAAATCAATATAAAAACAAAAAACGTGTTCTCTCTTTGTTTTACAAAAACTGCATGGTGGTGTACCAGGCCCGGGACCATGGTGGGCCTGGCCCACCCTATCAGAAGCTTGGCCCACACTACTTAACAGCCAATCACAAAATTGTTATGATATTCAATTGATCAATCGCATATGATGTGAATAAATGCAAATACTTCATAAACACCCAGTGAAGACAATGATTCGGGCAGAACGCGCCGGCTTAAATTTGATTGATGATTTTATTTATTTATTTTTGCACCCTCAGATTCCGGGAGTTGTATCTCAATAGCCTAATATTTATCATATCCTAACAAACCATAAATTAATGGAATGCTTATTTATTCAGTTTTCAGATTATATAAAATCTATAAATTAACCCTTATGACTGATTTTGTGGCGCAGTGTTACAAATATGTGTAGGATGCAATTTAAAATCAATACGGTTGTGCACAATTTATTATGGAAAAATGAACGCTTTTTGACATTTGAAGTTTCGGACGCATTGACGCTAGAGGGCCGCCGTGGCCCGCGAGTCTGAGCCAATCACAAAGCTCAGAACGATTGACGCACATACGTCATATGCACTCACAGGCCTGCGTGACGCGCGAGCGGAGAATCAACTGATGTTGAAATCTTTACGCGATTTCCAAAGATTTCCACGCCGCGAAATGTATGAAGAAATGTCAGTAGAAAGAAACTGGACGGACACCGAGACGAGGGCGCTGCTGTACATCCGACAGGACGAAGAAATCAGCAGACAAATCAGTGGAACGGTTCGCGACTCTCTTATTTACGCTGAAATATCAAGGCTTCTGCGGGCGCAAGGGATCCACAGAACCAAGCGACAGGTCACCACCAAACTGAAAACACTCAAGCAGAAGTTCCTGAAAATACACGCGCATCACAAAAACAACGGCCACGGAAGAGTGTACTGGAATTACTATGATCCCTGCAAGTCCATCTGGGGCAGCAACCGCCCCACAGACGCTTTAACGCTTCATAATATCGTCAAACTCGAAGAGCCCCAGAGCACATCCATCGGGGACGCGAGAAACGAGAGCAGATCCACGGACATCGAGGTGTCAGTCAGTCATGATGATGAGGAGACGGATGACATGACAGACGGTGTGTTGATGTGTCAAATAGAAAGATGTACTTCTTCACTTCTTCTGCATTTCACGTACTGCAAAAGCTGTGCATACATTGATTTAAAATTACCATTTAATTAGGTTATTTCGTGCTAATAAAAATTAGAAAATAAGTTGAGGGGAGTCTATTTCAAATAAGTTTTTACTGTATTTACAGTTTTATTTAAAGTAACGTTAGCTTGTAACAATGTAGTATGTTACTGATGCTAACAGTATGCAACTACCCATATATATATATATGGCAATTACCTCTTTATCATACTAACGTTACCTTATTTGCATGTTTAATTACACGGGCAATGTCCTGTAATCAGCAAAAACATAAAATAGTAATTTAGCATTCTTAATAAAATCACAGTGTTCTAAAATGTTCCTTCTAATGTGTTTAAATAATTAAAAATAACTTTTTCAAAATTTGCAAAAGGGACATTACAGTTCATTTTATGCTTTGTAGTTTAAAATGGGACAATTGTTGATGTACCTGAATGAGTTGATGAAAAGCTGGTCATTGATTAAATCATAAACATGTCAATTTAAAAATAAGTAAAACACCTAGCAAAAATGAACAAAAAAATGATTTTGTTACCTGAACATGATTGATGATGTGCATATCTCGCTGCTCTGTTCATATTTGTAGTTGTTGCTCAGCCTGTGAGGAAGAAGGCCAAAAAACGTTCCATTACCGACTCTGTGAGAGATCAAGAACCTCTCCATGTGCAGAACCAGAGGGAGTACGAGGAACGCTTGCGGAGGGAAGCCAGAGAAGAGCAGAAGGAGGATCGAGCGAGTCTGATGGCCATGTGGAAAGAGATGATGGAGTTCCAAGGCAACCTCTTAAAGGAGTTTATTCACCTCCCATCTCTGCCCTCACATCCTTCTTACCACAGACACGCTCTTCACAACCAAGGACGCTCTAGTTTCCCAAGCACTAGTTACATGGCACCCTACGACTCGCCAGGGTATGTTTTAGGTGCTTTCTAATCATTACGTTTTAACCAACTCTGCATTATAATTTAGCCAAAGGTTATTTTAGTATTATATTATTAAAACTATTATTACTAAATACATTGGGATTAATTTTATATTTAAAAAAAGTTTGCTGTATTTCAGTCAAAAACATTTTTTTTAATAATAATCTCAAATAATAGTAATATGATAGTAACACAGACTATTCTTTTTTGTTGTTTTTTGGCTAATAAATAAAAATGTGCAATTTTGCTAAATGGATTCAAATGTGTTAAAGATTTTTCCTGCTCATGTCCTTCTAGATATGTATGCTGTTAATGTCATTTATTTGATTAATAGTAATTATATGTATTTATTTTATTTCTTTATAATGATCCTTCTTTTGAAAAATAACACCAAAGATGCAAATAAACAATTGAGCAATACAATATAAGAAAGATACATATGAAATACATTTAGGATTTACAATTTTCAAGTAAAAATTAAACGCGGCCTAATTAATTCACTGTATAAATTAAATATGCACTTAAAGCTATTGAAGTTATTAATTCAAGAGCAGTTCATTATTTGTTTGAGTAACATTAAAGAAACTGACAGCAGCAGGTATATTAGGCAGCTCTCACTTTAAGACCTAATGCACAGATCTAGTACATTGATGCATCTATAATTTTCTCCCCTTTTCATTCGCTTAATAAATAAATGTGTTTATGTAAACACCCCCTAAGTATTATTTTGTATGTATTTGATCATTTAAGAGTACTTTCAGCCTATGTGTTAAGTATTTGACAATCACCATTTTGCTAATTGAACAACTTTGCCCTTTCACAGAGCTGAAACTGAGAATGAAAGTGCAATCTCCCATGAGGAAGAGGAGGAAGAGGAAGAGGAGAAATATGTTATTCCAGCTGAGATTACACCCGTGTTGGACGTTCAGCCTGTTAACCACGCAAACGACAGCCAGTCAAACACAGCAGAGACTGTTTCACCCCCGGCGCCTACACAATCAGCAGGAAAGAGCGATCTGGAGATGTCTGTGCTGCACAGACAGGAAAGAGTCTTACAGCTTCAGGAAGAATACTATTCACTTAAAATCAAGTATCTGAAACACAAGATGTCCAAGGATCCATGACAGAACGCTGAAGAGGAGTGTTAACTGTTCTGCTCTTTCAAGCTGTGAGAACTTGCTTTGCAAATGTAGATGTTCTCAGCTGGACTATGGAAAATATTAATGTCTCTGTGTAACTCATATTTCTTGTAGTTCATAATCATATTGCATATTTTGACCAGTAGATGGCAAGGTGGTTACTTCATATTTTACCTGGTGTCACTGTTAACAGGTAAGTCTATTTTTATTTTTTTTAAATATGTGAATATTTATAAACTTTACAAGCTGTATGCGCCTGCATTAGATTGGTGAAAGCACGGCCTGTGTGTGTGTTGAGCGGTTAACAGCATGGACGAAGAAAATAGGTGCGTTCGAGATGCACTACACTAGCCTGCCACTGGCTGGCCAGAGCTGCCCCTTGCGTTCGGCGGAGGAGTAAAAAGGCAGCTGTCAGGTCGGATAGGTTTTCCTTAGTGTGCTGAATCAACGTCATTGTGGCAGTCCACGCAATTTTTTTCCTTGATCGTAGAGGAAGACCTGAATGTGATTGAAATTTTAATCATTAATGTTTTGTTTGAATATCAGATATTCGATATAAAAATGTATTACCTACAGGAACTTTTTTAAGAAAAAAATAAAAAGTACAGATGGCAGCCGTGGAAATACTTCAGCTTTAAAAAAAGTCTGACGTTGATCAAACCATCATATGTAAATGTTGTATGTAAATATGTAAAAAATACCATCAAATACCGTGACACCGATATAATTTTGAAAAATACCGTGATATACATTTTTGGTCATACTGCCCAGCTCTAGTTTGCTCATTGTTATAACAGTTTAATAGCAGTAGGATAATTATTTGGCAAAATTCTCCCCGTTTTCTCTACTAAATATTACTGGTCTTATTATGAATGATTTATCTGCTTGTTAAGTCTGACATCACGTGTCAGTGGTTCCGTGTCCAACCGCTCTATCAGATTCAACGAGAAAACAACAAAATGTGGTAATATACATTCACAATGTGATATAATACTACCCAAAAAATTACAATCCTAACCATTAACTCCATACCGAAATCCCAGATATATAGAAAATTTAAATATAAATCTTAAAAAAAATTGTGTTTGGGACACTGTGAGCATGGAGACAGCCCTGTAAGTTTGAAAAAGTTTAATGTGAATACACAGTGCTCAGAAAGGGCTGCTTGAGGTGGTATTGTTAAGTCAAGCGAGTTGAGGCTTGGAGCTGGAAACAGCACTTCTTAACAAGGGAGTAGGTTTGTGATGCATCACCACTTTCACAATTAATTCCTGATCTGATAACAGTCTTGCTCTATCTTTTATCTTCCAATTTGAGTTGTTTTTTTTGCACATTACAGCAGTACAATGCGTTAGCGATAGAAACTAACGTGAGCTAGACATTACTCTCCTTATGTGGAGTATGTCCGTTACAATTATTTTTCATTAAATTAATGAAAGCCATTGAGTCAGATACATAGTATTTAAAAAACTAAATCAAAGGCAAAAAGTCTTGGTCACTTTATTTTAATATCTATTTCTTGCTATTGACAAACCATTTACTACGACTTTTGCCTCAATATACTCCTAATTTGCTGCTTATTAATAGTTAATATGGTAGTTGTTATTTTAGGTATTTATCATTGGTTTAGAACACGGTCATGCAGAATATGTGCTTTATAAGTACTAATAAACAAATATGTTAATAATAAGCATGTTAACCAGCATGAGTTAGTAGTGAGAATCTTTTTTTAAAATATTGTTGCAAAGAAGTGATTCCCAAACTATTCTTGTTGGTTAAAAGCCCTTTAAACTAAATTATTTTCTTGTAATTTATTTTAAATTCTATTTCATATTTTAAAACATTTGCATGCTCAATGATTTCTGATGTCGGTTAATGGTCACATGACAAGTAGGTAAACAAATAAAATATATTTTTAAACAATCGTTTAATTGGATTCCTTTTAATTTAAAAGTAATTTCTTATTTATTAATAATAAATAATGGCTTTTCCTTGCCTTTCAACCCTGTGCAGTTCCTTTGTGAACCCCAGATTGGGAAATCAATCAAAAAAAAAATGTTTCTGAAACCTTTGCTGTTATTTGTTCTGTCATCCATCAAGCTTTAAAAGAGACCAAAAATGCCACTTCATATAGCCTTAACCTTTAAACTCATGTTAAAGCACACACATCTTATGGAGTATATTGTGTTCCTTTACATCTGGCTCTGACAAAAAGGCTCTTTTTGAACTTGACAGACCTTTTGGAAGATTTATTTTTATGAGTGCATTCCCTCCACAGGGATAAATTGTAAATATGCTCTGTAAACTTGTTTCTTGAAATGTCTGTAATAATCGATGAAATGGCACAGATGTCATTCATAGATAATACGTCTGTTAAACTTCCAACAGTTGAAAGTTTGGTGGAAGCATTATGTCTGCAGCAGAAAGCACATTTTGTAACCTTAAAGTATCTGTCAGGGCTTCACATCACCAAATGTCCATGGGGCTTTGTGGTAAAGCTGAATGTTCTATGAAGTGACACCTCTGTGAAAGCATAAAGTAATTAATAAATAACTGGAATAAATATATAAGAACCTCGCAAGAGTTCTCCTGTGGTTTTCCAGCGAGAGGCTGATGAGAAATGTCAAACATAATGGGCATGATTTTCTGTGAAGCAGCTGCTCTCGGGGTCTTGCTGAGTGGGATTACACTTAACACTTCCCTCCTGGGTGAAATGTCGCCCTCAGACTCAGAGAGATGACTGTTACCAAGTGCTGCAGTCAAAATGAGAAACACTGTGACTCTTCAGATGCTTTGGAGTCGGTCTAGACTGTGTGTTCAGCGCAGTGAAGCCCCGATCTCTAATGTCCCAGATTTGAGGTTCTTTTAGAAAAATGCATCAATACTTTACTCCGAGTGAATTTAGCTTTGTGATGTTATTGTGAATTTATGGCTCGTTTACATGGAATTCCAGAGCAAACACTTGAAAGTAAACGCTTACATCAAGGGAATACCCAATGCTTGGTTAGTTTAAAAAATTCATAGGCATTTTACTTATGAATGAATGAGAAATTTGAGCATGCTATATCAATGTTTGCAACATAAAATCTAGTTATCTTTAGTTTTACATTTTCATGGATTTTTAAATAGTGTGCCATTTTTCTTGTATTGTCTCTTTTTTGTATTGTTTTACTACAGCATCCTGACAAATTAATAGTAGTGGGTTTTTTCCCTTTTTTTCCCTAAAACATTTGTTTTTGCAAACAACCACTTCATATAGGCTATATATATATGTATATATATATATATATATATATATATATACATACACCAGTATTAAAGGGGTCATCCGGTGCTACATGCACTTTTTCAAGCTGTTTTGACTGAAATGTGTGTGGAGAGTGTGTGTACACAACCACCCTACAATGACAAAGATCCACCAGTAGTTTTCTTTC
Source organism: Enteromius trimaculatus (assembly GCA_032361065.1). NCBI lineage: Eukaryota > Metazoa > Chordata > Actinopteri > Cypriniformes > Cyprinidae > Enteromius > Enteromius trimaculatus. The sequence continues at coordinate 17,603,653 of JAUMHP010000048.1, read as the reverse complement.
AATTTAATAAAAATAAGCTGCCCCTTGTGAAATCAAGCCATTCTCAAATGCATGTCGGTGACAGAGGCCACTCCCACAATAGTTGATTGACAGCAGCGTGTCACACAGACCCGCCTTGAGTGAGCCGTCTTCGAGATGCAGAGACAAGCAGGACTCATAAGTGATTGAGGAGTTTTGTTGTTGAATGTATTAATGAACATAGCAGTAGTGATTTACCTCTGACATCTGAGTGACTGAAGACGCAGAGGATTAACGTTACGTTTGGTTCTGAAGGGAAACACGGTCTTGATCAACCGGAATACGTTTATGTTTGCGCAAATCATTCATGATCCAGCCTCACCTACAGAAGCAGTGAGCATAATGTCTTTTAATGAATCTCAGCGGCAGGGTCAGCGGAGCTCGTGAAGATTTAAAGGGGTAGTACACAGAACAGAGTGATTTCAAAAGAGCTTCTAAATAAGCGTTTTTTACACCATCTTTAACAAACTATATTACAAAGTTTCCATTAAGACCCTAAAGAATCATTTAAGCTAGTGGAAAATTGGCTTTTTAAGACTCCTTTAACTTTTCTGTTATATTAAAATGTATATGTAAACATACAATATGATTTTTACAAATTATTTACATATGCTATTTTTCCATTATTCTCTGGTGAATACAAAACACAATTGATCTAATCTTTACTGCCAGTTTTCTAAATAGAAAGAAGTTGGCCTATAAACGGTATTGTATGTATAACCTACATTAAAATAGATATATGCTGTAAAATTGTTAGTTTGTGACATCAGTCCATTTACAGTAACAAATTGTTACCAAATCATTAGCCTAGCTAGGCCTGCTTCCTTTGTTTTCACCTCTGCGGGTTTTACCAAAGAAAAGGGGGTCCTGCTGAGAAACAGAACTGATATCTTTTGTGTGCTTAAATATTTAATGAGTCGAGGGAATGAGAGCTATTATTGTGCCTGTTGAAGTTGTACTCGATGGCCCACACAGAATCTGCGCCCACTGAACTCCACAGAAAGCTCAGCAGAATTGTAGCGCCTGTCATTCACAAAGCTCCTCACATCCCCCGCCTCCTCCTTTGTGACGCGTTTTAGATATTTTAACACATTTTACTATTTGAATCAGTCCCACAGATTCAGTCCGGTCCTCATTTAGCGGCTTGCGGGAACATTTCATAGGTCAGCACTATCAGGTTAGCCAATGTCTATACCCACGCATCATCATCACCACCGCATCCTCTGGATGTCTTCCCATATCTCGGTTTGTATTCCTGCGCGTCTTAATTTCGTTCCGTTGAGCCGTTCGGATAAACCGGGGCAAACTTGAAGGACGCCGGATCCGTCATCCCATGTTCCCTGCAGATCTCGGTAAAAGGCAGCACACGGGCTGTGCTTATCCTTCAGCTTTGGGTGGATTTGTGACTGTACACGTAGGGATGATATCCGCGCAATTTCTTTGTGACACTCAAGAGCCCAAATATAACCGTCGTGCCCTGCGCGGGGCTGAGTCAACTGTCACCGCGAACCGTCGCGCGCGAGAGAGCTGAGAGGTGCAGCAACAATGACTGTAAACAACTTTGAAAATATGCGAGACCCTCTTGTCACACCAGTGTGTCCTGCGCCTCAACACACGGAGCTAGTGACACTTTTGGTGGGGCGTTCCATTATAATGAGGCCTATTCTTGTAGGTTAGTTTAATTTTTTTTTCTGTCCTCCCTAACTGTCACGGGAAGGGTTTGACAAGCCCTGTCACCTGTAAAGGTAAAGCTTTGCCTCGAGAAAGGCCATCTGTATTTAGAACAAGTTTGACGATCGCACTGTGACACACAGTTGAATTTGTCACCGCCTCGGAGTTCATTTACATTGGAATATTCCCGATTCATTTTACATTTGTAATTCACTGCACTCTCCGTGCAGAAGAGACGGGAGCATTTTAAGATGAATGCATGCAAAATGAAGACTGGATCTGGAACCTCGTGAGACACGGAAGGCCACGTTTCACTCTTTAACATGTTATGTTATATTAATTTTTGTGAAACTGGAACACGCCATTTAAAAAAGGCTCATTTTCCAACTCATCTAGAGTTAAACAGTTCAGTTTTATGGCTTTTACGCTTTAACACTTCATTGAATATGATTTGACCGTTAGCATCCCACTCAAAAATGCCCAAAGTGTTTGAACGTTTGTCTTATTTAAGACTTATTTATAAAACAGTGATTCCAATAATAGTGGCCCATGAAATATACATGCATTAAATGCTTGATTATGATTGGTCAGTTGAGACATTCGCAGGTTCGTTCTTTTCAAATAATAACCGCTCCAAAGTTACAACGCATAGCCGGTACTACTTGTATGCTTAAAATCCCTCCGCGCCAACAAAGATTACCGTTTGGCGCCATCTTGTGACAAACACTGGACAACCACAATTTACAATGGAACAACTTAATAAATAAAATACATCCGTTATTATATATTCATATGTAGATGTTATAAATTGTCTTACTAATGTTCGAATGTTAGTCACGTGGTACTATATTGTTTCGCGGAAGGATGAAAATGTTAATTTAAAACAAATATGCCAATAAAATGTTTCAAATTCATACTTATGTCCAGTTTTTTTTTCTTTGCAAGCTTAAAAATAATGGATAGTTACAGCCTTTGATTCTGATTGGTTGAGCCCACAAATATTCACATTTACATTTATGCTTTGCTCAGAAACCACTTTGTTGAAACCACAACCATTTCTGAGTTACTTTATGCAATAATAATGTTTCTATTAATAACATTACACTTTACATTAGCTGTTTTATGAAACTTTATATAGAATAAGTGTTTTTTATTCCGCTTCGCCATTAGCTGTTAAAAATTCACTGTAAGCCTAAACAACGGCTTCATGGGCCTTATTGCTTTATCAAAATAATATTTGTGGATGTTAAATGTTTCTCTGGACGCCACCAGGTTTAGATGTCATCAATCTTGTTGAAATCGAAAGCCACACAACACTTGTCCATATATTTCAGGAAAAACTGTGGCTCTGAAGTTGCAAGGACTGCATGGTTAAAAAAATTACTGGATTTTAAAGTACACAAATTTATGGATAGTTTGTTTTAAACTTAAAAAATCTTAGATTAAATTTGAGTCTAGATTCTGATTCTAGGTTTAAACAGGCAGGCCTGGACACATTGTGCCTTATTTAGACAGGGAAACATTCGTCAGTTGCATCACCAAGACTCCACATTAATGCAAAGACACCCTCTTTGACAGTAGGTGGGAACTGAATAGCAAGGAGATATTATTAGATCTGTGATATTTTATAGATTGATTCTATCTGAATCCCCCACCCCCCTCAATATAATCTGTTTGTTAGCCTTGAACTGAATGCAAAACTATCGTAATGATATATGGAAAGAATTATAAGCGCTGGAAAGAAAGGTAAGTAGTGGAAGAGATACGTGTAGAAAAGCTGTATCATCAAGTAAAGGATAATGTACCATTTCAGAAATAAAAAAAATGCATAAAATACATGACAATTTGAAATTTTATTATGCAGAAATAAAGCAAAGAGTGACTGATACAATACATGACCAATCAGAATCAAGTTGTGTGATAAAACAGCTTTAATGGTGTCTAACAATCTCTGAACTCTCTCTGGCTTTATCAGGTAAAGATGTCACAGCAGTCTGCAGAAAGCAATTGTTTTTGACATGAGGAAATTATAACCAACATGTCATATTTTTATCAACTGAGATGCTCTCATGGTCTATTAAAAAGATTTACCTTTGACTTTATTACTGAGGTTATTCCATCTTCCCGCCACCAGAGGTCCTTCTCCAGAAAGCTGACTGGTTTCCAGGCAACCTTTAGTTTTTCCAGTTGTCTGCAATTTGTTTATGCACCTGATATGTCATGTTTGCAATCCGCCATGAAACAAAAAGAAGAAGAAGAATTAGTTTGAAGTTGTGATCAAACATTGTGAGTTGGGGCAGCTTAATTATAATTTTCCGAATTCTGAGTCTGTTCTCCTGGTAAGTTGGATCTATTTCTGCTCTTGATTGGGATTAATTGTTTTCAGGATTTGCATATTTGATTGGATGTTTTTCATCTTGGCATGTGAATGTGGACCTTTCTGATGCAGGGGGCTGTTTCATAAAACACTTTTACCAAAAAAAACTAGGCTTCTTTCAGTTAGTCTGAATGTTTGTGAATCAAATCAGCTGCCATTAAGTCAGACTAAATGAAATAGACCTGGCTTATTGGTACACTTCAATCTCTGTGACATTACAACTTTAGATGTGCTTCTAGTGTTACCTTTCCTTGTGCTTTTCATGTCACTAACTAAATATTGTGGCTAATGAATCAAGTGCCTACAGTAAAAAAAGTAATTTTATCGCACAAAATGGCACAGCCCAAAGGAACGGAACATCTGAAGCAAATATCCGATATTCAGTACCAGTTTTTTGCTAATAATATAGAAGAGCAATGTTTTGTTTTTAGTCCTTAAATTAGTTGGGATTGGGAAAGACTATTCTAACTTATGAGAGGAATAAAGAAAAGAAATGAAATGGTGCTTATTATTGATCTTGCATTTTACAAGGACACTATCAAATATACATTAGGCCACCCTCATAATTTGGAAGAACGGCTGGATCTTATTGGACTAGCGGTTTGATTGCAGTGAATTAGTACTCAGGAGAGCAGCTCAAAAAAGAAAGAAATAAAACTTGTTTTGTGAACAGAGACATTTTAGTGAAATCTATGCAAAGGTTTATGCATGAATCCCCAGGACTGATATTGTCTTTTTGCTCATATGCGCCTCTAGCCAGGACTGTTTTCAAATGCACTGTGTCTTATGATGGAAATAAGCTTCATTTCGGTTAAAATGCAAAGTGTGTTTCAGTGTGTGCTGAAAGAGATTTTGATCCTGTCCGGAGGAGGAGGAAGTTCTGTTCTACTTTGTCAATATATTTAGTTTTAGTTGACTGAGCAATTCCCGAGATGACTAGCGCAGAGCCTGTGCAGCAGTGAGTTTCTTCAAGTTCACTGATGAAGTACCAGAGAAAATCAGGGGAATAATGAAAGCTTAACCATGGGTGCGCATCATGCGTAAAGATTAAGGATGCGTTCAACTGCAAAGTAGATTTGAAATAGATTTGATAATTCTCATGCTGAATTTAGAATATATAAATTGCACATTAACAGATTGTTAACAGATTTTGTTAACCACAAAATAACTTATATTTTCACAACTCCATATATATATATATACATATATATTAGTGCTATACTATATTAGTTATATAATCTGTGTACTGTGTAAATTTATGATGTATATGTAAATACACACACATACAGTATATATTTTGAAAATATCTGCATCTATATACATTCATATATTTATATTACTATATTTAATATATAAATGTAACATATTTTTCTTAAATATATTTAAGCATGGGTCTGTATTTATATACATAACTATACACAGTACGCACACATATTATGTAAACAAAAACTTTTATTTTGGATGCAATTAATCATTTGACAGCACATGTATGTATGTGTGTGTGTGTGTATATATATATATGTAATCACATATTATATATTATATATAGCTAAGCCTGGTTCTCTCAAGGTTTTTTTCCCCATTCTCTAAAGGATGGGGTTTTGGTTCTTTGCCACTGTCTCCTCTGGCTTGCTTAGTTGGGGACACCTGATTTCCAGTGATTATCGGCGTCTTGACTACAGAGACCTTCTCTGCATTTGATAAATAAATAGTTTAATCACGTCATTATACATTACCATCACTCTGTTCTCATACTTGATAATATTCAGTGCTTTGCTACAATCTGTATTGTTAAAAGTGCTACATAAATTTAAAAATGTGTGTGTGTATGTATATAAAGTACACACACACACACACACATTAAAAATAAAACTCGTTACAGTTAAACTTTCATTATTTTATTGTTTGGTTAAATTATGTGTGTTTTTTGGAGAGCAGTCTTCCCTTTGTAACACTGTTGGCTCATTTATGTTTATCTGCTCGTGTTTTCCCTATTTTTAAGTCACTTTGAACAAAAGCATGTGCAAAATGTATAAATAATAGAAACATTTTTCATTATTCAATACTACTAAGTGCCAACATCTGTCAACAACACTGATGCCATTGATATTATGATGGATGAGCCATTTTTTCACTTGCATCACAACCAACGAACACGCTAGAAGTCAAATATGAAACAAGGCATAAGAAATCTGAACAGTTATAGTGTTAAACTACATGCAGATTTAGCAGAGACAGAATCATGCAGAGATAGGCCATAAAGCATTAGCATACGGTGCTTAGAAGCAGCAGTGAGTGACGGCTCTCTCCTGCCTCCTGGCCACAGACTGCCATCTCCTCCCTGCTGCTCCTGAGGCTTTTGTGCTCGGCTGTGATCCGGGGATCCGAGATAATGTTCTGTTTGCTCGTTCTGGCTTTAACATGCCCAGTTGTCTCTGTACCGCCAGGGGGTAGCAAGCAGGATGAATAGAGAGCAAGCCCATGTTAAGGTTCTTCCCTTGGGGGCTGGCACTGGCAGAAATCATGTGGAGCGACAGCCGCACTGCTATCAACACTAGAAGGGTGATGTATAGCTAGTTTGTTCTCGCTTTTCAACTCTTTCAAATGTTTCAAAAGTCAGATGAATTAAATGTCATTTATTTCAGGAGTATTCCAATAAACAGGAATCACTAGAGAGTCTGTGCAAAATAGTATAAAATACAATTTAACTACTAATTAAATCAAAATGTTATATATTTGATCAAAAACGTGAATAAATACATTTACATCACATTTTAAATTTGCTTGTTATATTTCAATTTAAATAAATATTTGTGGGAAAAAAAATATTTAAATGTTTAAATGTGAATACAAATCATCAATATTTATAAATAAATATTTGTGATTAAATTAAAATAACAAAAAATGTCAATGCATGTACATCTAACAGTACAGTACTATATAGACCAAATAATGAAATTTAATTTCCATTGCACATGGATTGATAATATTCTTATTTAGTGTCTTTATAGATGAAAATATACGGTTGCCATTTAAATTTGAAGATGGAGATCATTCATACAAGGATGATCATATTTGGGGATCTGTTGCATCTAAACGATTGAAAGCCTCAGATGTTTTTCCTCCTTAATTTAGTTTTTTTAGTGCTTTCTTTACTTTTAATGCTTTCATTTGACTTTTAAACTGCTTGACTCCTAAGGACTGGTCAAAAGAAGACCTACACAGGTGTTAGTGTTTAAAACAGTGCCGTAGGCTTGTTTATTGCCGTAAGACTTTCACTTATCAGTTAATGATGGAGGAAATCCTTTTTAAATGCAAATTTAAAAGTCGTTTGCCAATTTGGGCTGGGCATGCATGATGCAATTTATTCTTTTGTGCAAGTTCACAACTGTGGAATTCTTCCCGATTTACGATTGCTTGCATCGCTTTTTTGACGTGTCCAAATGCTTCTTCTTTAGATTTTATTGTTTTAAATGGTAATCTAACAAACTGCCGCATAAACTATTCTGCAATTTTTTTTATTTGATTTAAAGATTTTAGAGACAAAATTCTCATTGAATAATTACGTTTTACATTTATGACAGATGATTTCATCCAAAAGCTACTTGCGGTGACATTCAAAGCAGCTACTGTTCATAAATTCCTCATCCTGATGTTGTAAGCGTCATGCTCTACTTTTCAAGCTGCGGGAACGGACAGTATAGAATAGAGTGCTTCAGGGATCACATTTTTGTTTACCAAAACCCAGAAAAGAGTTAGAATTGTAGTTCCTGGTTTCATCGTCCTGAAGTCAGAGTGTTTTTAGATTGGGTTTTTGGCTTAATGTCTGAAATGAGGTCTGTGGTGAACACAGTTCGTGCTCAATTCATTTTTGTGTTTTATTCTGACATAAAATACATAAGTGACACCCCCTTTTGTTTTTTTGAAAAAGGCAGTTTCTAACAAGAGTTTAAAGGGGTCATATAATGCCAATTTTCCACAAGCTGAAATGATTCTTTAGGGTCTTAATAAAAAGTCTGTAATATAGTTATAGTTATGTGTACAATTTCTCAATGTTAGTGAAAAAAACACAAATTTTACCCTGTCAAAAACAGCTCTTTCAAAACACTGTTCTGTGTACTTCCCCTTTAAATCAACACAAGCTCTGCTGACCCCGTCCCTCTTTTCAGAGGCACTTCTCAGAGGATATTTAGCTGTATTCATAGTCCTAGACTTTACATTCATAGTGAAACTTGCTAATTAGCAAATTATTAGAAAAGGCCATTTGCAAAGATTCATTAAAACGCATTATATTCACTGCTTCTGTAGGGGAGGCTGGATCATGAATTATTCACACACACAAAAAAACGCATTTTGGTCGATCAAGGGCGCATTTTCTTCAGAACCAAACATAAGTTAATGTTAATCCTCTGCGTCTTCAGTCACTCAGATATCAGGAAAATCACTTCTGCTCTGTTCATTATTACATTCAACAACAAAACACCTCAATTTCTTAGGAGTCTTGCTTGTCTCTGCGTCTCGGTCTGATGACGGCTCACTC
>JAUMHP010000048.1:17527956-17545348 GCA_032361065.1 Enteromius trimaculatus | reverse complement strand
TTTATTAATTATTAAATTCAAATAATATTCTATCTAAAGTGCTTTACAAATGTAAACAATGGAAGCAATCAAAATCAACAAAAGAGCAATGATGTGCAAGTCTAAGATGGCTTAACACAGTACATGTAGCAACAGATTTTTTAAATTACATAATAAATAAATAACATGTATTTTAAATTATTTATTATAAAAATTGGACAATTTACATATGAGCAACACTAGGAACTACCCAGAAATTCATTCATTCATACATACATACATACATATATTTATATATAGACAGTATGTATATGTATCATGATTAATAACATACAAAGTGAAAGTTTTTGTTTGCATAATAAATTTGGTATTTGGTAAATAAATCAATTTATTATATAAGCATAACTTAATAATTTATTTATTTGTGTGTGTGTGTATATATATATGGTGGATCTGAGTGTTATTCACAGCTTGTTGTAGTTATGACTTATTAGGACAAAGCCACTTTATGATGATTTATTGCATTATGCCTGATTAGGACACAGGGTTGAGTCGACACTTGAAGTCCAAAGTTGAATCTGGGTCCTGAAGCAAAGCCAGTTGAGACGTACTGTTTTAAGGAAACGGGGTCGTCAGCAGCATCAAACATCAAAGTCTAGTAATTTTTCTCTATTGGGGGCACTAGCATCAGGCCCCATCTGATAAAAATACACAAGCACTCATTAATAAATAAACGGCTGAAGAAGCACCATCTGCGCATGTTGATGTCATCAGGATCTGATTGTCTAATCAGAGGAGGAAATTGGGCCGCGGCATGATCCTTCCGTCATTAAACCCCGTTGAGACGCAATATCAGTCTCTCCTCTCTGATTGTAGGCGGCACTTAATACAGTGTTCAGTGAATTACACCCAGGATGCAAAAGACCTGATGAAAAAGATTGAAGAGTATAGCCACAGAAAAATTGTATTGCTCAGAGGTTGCTCTTTCAAAGCTCAGGAGACCTAATAAAGCTCTCAGTTAGAGTTTTTTGAAGTGTGCTTCTTTATGATAAGTGTTATTCAGTATGCTGCAAATATACACTCAAAAAAAAAGACTCTTTAAACTTACTTAATTTAAGTATGGACAGTGGTTCGACACAAGTAAATTGTTTTTTTTATTAACTTTAATGTATTTTTTTAAAATATATGCAAACTCTTTGCGTTGCGTGAACACAATCAAATGAGGAAGAATCTATTTGAAATTGTAAAGTCCAACCAACTCAATTTATTCACTTCCCTGTAACTTAAACCGGTCAGGTTTTGTGAACATGTTTTGGTTTATTGAGAACAAGATCATCAAACTTTACTCCCTATAAAGACTGCTTCAATCAAGAACTTTGATGTCATTAGTCTAAACATGCAAACAACAAATTGTATAAGATTTAGCCTTTACATTTTTAATTACACAAAAAAATTGCAAGATGTAATTCTAAGAAACATTTCATCATAAAATGAAACCATAACAGTACCTATGCTGCGTTTCCCAAAAGCATTGCAAGGTTAAGTACATTGTAGACCAATTGAAATCAATGGAGCTAGGATCAACTTAAACTTAAAATCAGCTCAGAAACCCACTGTCTTGCGGAGTTTAGCAATATTCTCCATTAAATGTATAGTTTACCCAAAAATTTACTTCTGTCAGTAATTACTCACCCTCATGTCTTTTCGCAACAATCTATAAAGGTATAACATTTACTTTGAGAATCAGACGAGATATTTCATTATATAGTTAAATGTTTGGAAAACAAAACAAATTGGGGAAAAAAAAGTATTCTTGTTACCATCTTCATAGGTTTTTCAGTGTGGATCCATTTAAGCAATGACTGCTTATTATAATGGGCCTATCGTAATTCTGTCTGTCTCCATTTCTGCACAAACACATGAAATGCAATTTGTTACAAGAACACTCAGTACAGATTAACAGCAAAGACAAGTTCAATGATTAAAAACAAACACAAATAAAAACAATTTTGATGAATAGTGTAATGTTTACATTCCAAACGGACATGATTACATATCTGGAGCACATGTATAGTGTAAACAGCTCAGAGTACCTTCCAGTTTGAAGTCATCGTATGACCACAACGCCATGTTCACAACCAAAACTTCAAACACTTTTACTGTTCTGAGGCTAGTTGGGGATTGCAGCATAAGTAAAAATTCTATTACAAGTTATCTGCAGGATTTGTAAATTCAAATATAAAACTAAAATACCTTTTTAAGACTAGGGGCTGCTTGCATAAAAAGTTAAAACAGTCTTAAAGGTTAGCAAAAAAAAAGCTGAATCCTAAAAATAAAATTGATTACATTTGGGAAGCTGCTAATTTTCACATTGCTTTAACAAAAACTGAAAATGCAAAATAATTTTTTCTCTGCCAGGTGACGCTTCTATAATAGTTTTCCCGGTAACAACAGTACACAAAGCAGCACAGGACTTTGAAACGTGTTGATCACTTTTATCAATGAAATCACAACTTTTTGAAGTTTAATCGTCACAACCCTTCTTCCGTTTATAAATGATGAAAAGGCCACACAACGCTTCACTTACCTTTACCAAAACGGTGTTTTTTCCATCAGTAACGTTGTAACATTTCTTCATTTCGCCGAAGTTAGGCAGCGATGAAGTGAGAAAACGCTTTGCAAAACAAAACAGAAAAGAAAACCTCCTTTGCACTGTTTTTTTTTTTTTGAGTGGCAAAATGAAGTAATTAAGTAAAATGGAAAATTAAACAGTTTAAGTAAATTAAACACAATACAATAGTGTTTTATTTTTAAATGAAATCTAGTTATTTTAACAAAAAATATCTGCTTCAAACAAACAGTGGCACAAATTTTTTTTTTTGAGTGTAGATAACACCAAATTCCATGAATAATGTATAATATAATTAAATATAATATAATATTGTGATTAATGGCATCCAATGTAAAGGTTTTTATTTACATAATATATTTACAGAATATTTTATAATAATTATACAAATACACACACATACAGTATATATTTAAAAATATTTCAATGTATTTACATGTATTTTTTTATATCTATTTAATTTATATAATATTTAATATTTAATATAAATATTTAATTTATTTGTGATATATATATATATATATATATATATATTATAAATACTATTTTTTATAATATATAAATAATTCATAAATGTAAAACTTTTCTTAAAAATTATACATGCACAGGCATGTATTTATATATACATAATAAAGATATATAGTACACACACATAATATAATATGAAACATTTTACGATAATTTTAGAGCAGCCTTGGAAGGTAACACATTATTGCTCAGACTTGTCTCATCCATGGGGGACTTAATTGGCTTCTAATTTAAGTTTCATTGCAGTAACATCATCTCCCAAAATGTATCCTACAATTTGAAGAAATAAAAACAGACATAAATTAGAAAACTGTTGATTTTAGAATGAGTTTAGAGCTAAATAGCTATGTGCATATGATAGCTGAAAGAATTTGATCTTGAGCAACATTTCAGACCAACTGCATCTTAGCCGGAGTGTAAAGAGTGTGAGATTAGGATATTTATATCAAAAGAAAACTTTGAGATGGATAAGATTTAAACAATCTTCTTTTGCTCTCTGATTAGTCTCATTGCTGCACAGGAGAATCAATTGTAATAAAAAGGAGGTCTCTTTTATGTTTTGTTTTCTCTATGGGCAGAACAAGAAGAGGTGGGAGATAGAGAGAGAGAGAAAGGCGACTCAGGTGGGGATGAGGGCACGTTAATGCGTTCTTACAGGAAGTGTAATGAAGCCTGTCAGTCGCCACGGTTTCATTTTATTCCTCCGTGGACCGCGGGTCACTAGCATCAATACAATCCATTCCTCTCATTACCGCTGCTCTCTAAGGGCTTCAGAGACGAGCTCCTCCAGGGAAAACACATCTGTGAATGAGATGTTGTGGCCAGGTGCACACACTCTTATTGCACTCGGAGAGGAGACCAATCATCCCTCCGATGCCACGCTTCAAAACACTAAGAGAGGGAATGTGCGCCGGTACTTTCAGTTGGAGTTATTTCAGGTATACCAAAAACATCTGTGTTAATATACACAGGTGATTTGAGAGAGGTTCTTTTTTGAGGGAAACATCCCTTTAAAGAAACAGTTCACAGAAAAATGAAAATTTGCTGAAAACCTACTTACCCTCAGGACATCTAAGATGGAGATGAGTTTGCTTCTTCATCATGTTTGGAGAAATGTAGCATCGCTTGCTCAGCGATAGATTTCTACAAACAGTTGAAAAAACATAAAATCTTGTTTTCCTCTCACATCAAAAGTCTAACTTTTTTCTTTTGTTCAGATGTGATGTCTTAAGAAAGCAATATGATGTATAGAGGACTTAACAGGAAACAAGATTTATAATAAATTTATGTTCAGTTGGACTTGATTACTTGTTGGTTATTGCAGTTTTATCAGCTGTTTGGACTCTCATTCCGACGGCACCCATTCACTGCAGAGGATGCATTGGTGAGCAAGTGATGTAATAATATGACATAATAGTGCAAGTAATATTGTAAGTAATGCAAAATTCTCCAGATCTGCTTTGATGAAGAAACAAACTCATGCATGGCCTGAGGGTAAATAGATTTCCAGCAAATTTTCATTTTGGGTAAACTATTCCTTTAAATGTGAGATTAAGACAGCTCTATCTTGGTATTTTTAGACTGTGAGATTTAGGGTCACCGGTTTGTTCTTTCTGAATGGCCTAGACTTTAGAGTTTATAGCTTAGTGATGCGTTTGATTTATAAAACTTTTTGAAATCTTTAAGGACCTAATGAACTCAAAGAGGCTGTTGATTGTCAGATATGTTTGCACTGTTTTTGATGGACAGATGAAAGCTCTTGGCCTAATTTTAGTGTTCTTTCACTGTTTCTCATGTTTGTCTGATATTTGTCCTACTATTTCTCTCTTCTGATTGGCCGGAGCTGTCAACAAATCAGAGCCAATCAAAAGAGCTGTCATTTAATCATGGCGTCCACTTGGGTGTCCAAAGTCCCTGTGCATACTGGGCACTTTTCAGAATAGTAATTGAGTTTTGAATTATAGGTTGTCAGGGCAGCATTGCATTAATGCGCACGTTACAGATGGTTGACGAGGGTAAATGGCATTTTTAGCCTTTCGTTTTTAAGTTTTTTCATCTTTTTTTGTTCTTTGTGATGATTTGAGGGCCCCCTTGGGCAGCAGTGCTTGATTGTGTGTCTGATTTCTTTCCTCTAAGATTAGAAAGTGGGGCAGAAAAGGTTGCAATTGAAAAGAAATTGACAGGGAAGGGGCTTTAGGAAAGCACTTGCATACACCCACTTACACATGCACTTAATCATATAAAAAAGTATAAAAACCAGTGTTGGGGAAGCTTCAAGGTGCTCGTAACTGTAAGTGGTTCCTGTTACACTACAAGGTAATGAATTAATTTACTTTTCTTTGCAATCAGAGCAGTGTTTTTCTAACACAAAAACAATGAGTCCTAATTAAGATTTGACAAATGTGACCGGTTTATTCACAAAATGTCCCTAATATAACTAGAGAACACCATCATCCATGTAACTGATATTATTATATAATTGATATAATTTGTAATATTTTTTCACAGTTTTAATGAACTGGTGTATTTAATTAACTGTCCAAGTGAACAGATCCGCTAAAATGAATCTTTATGTGAATGAGCTTAAATTTAGTGCCTTAGTTTGCTTGTCTAATAACAATAATGCTACATTACAAAAAACAGTGATGAAAAGTGAAATATTTAAAAATGTGTGTGTGTATACACATATGGTAATATAATAATATTTTATAACAATACTATTTTATTATATATATATATATATATATGTATATAAGTATATATACATTACTGTGCAAAAGTCCTAGGCCACTAGTATTTTCACCAACAAAATATGGTTTTAAGTCAGTTATTTTTATCTTTTACGGTAGCGTGTCAGTTGGAAATATCAATTTACATATCCAAACATTATTTTTTTCATTAATTGTAATAATGCAGACAACAGCCAGTGCTCAGGACAACAGGACTGTAGGTTCTTGGAGACGTGCCGCAGTTCTTCTGGATTTAGTCTGTCTCAGTTTGTTCTGTTACTTCATGTCATTTTGAGAGAGATATAGAGAATGAAGGAAGTTGGGTATCTTGCAGCGTACTGCCATGAATGGCTTAACGAGATTGACAGACCAAAATAGACAATAGACAGAAATTGAGAGCGATAGACAGAAAAAAGACAGATAGAAAAAGATGATGGAGAGTGCGTTAGTGGGTTTAGTATCCTATCCCAACACACATCAGTCTTGTTTACTGATTTCCAGGCTCCAATAAAGCAAAGCTCCAGCCCCTAAGATTCTCCTGCCGCGAGCTGCCGGAATCACGCTCTCACACTGGGGACCCGACTGCTAAGAGCCCTCCGCTCTTCCCTTCTCCATCTCCCCTCTGTCTCCTGAATTCATCACACCTTTCGCTGACACGCTGCTTTCATTAAAGCCTGGCTCGGGCCTCTGCTGACTTACATGTCTCTGCTCTGGTTTACATGCCTCGATGAACACACTCCCAGTGATGCATTCACACTTACAGACTCACACACTCACTCGGTGGGACAGAATGCTGCCGAGCGACTCAGGTCAGGAATCGGAGCTTGTGATTAACAGGACAAAAACATGCATCTGTTCTCGGCGGGAAAACAGAGTGTTTTTTGTCCATGTCTGCTTCGTTCGGTTGCTTGTCCAGGTCTCCCTCCATATCAAAGCGTGCTTAGGATTGAAATATGTTATATTATGCATTTTTATTATTTAAATTACCTCCCTCTTGTCAACTTATAACGTTGGAATAATTTTTTAGAACTAAATTTTGTTTGTAATGACATTTTTCCATCCTCGTGACTGGATAAGTCAAATTTATGATCACCTAATAGGCAGTGGGTGAACAACAATATGAATAATTACACCGACTGCTGTTTTCTGTAGAACTATTTATGGCTATATTGAATAATTGTTCAATAACTGATTCACTTTTTGCAAAGCTTTTTAACTCTAAACAGATTTGAGCTGAATAATGACACTATTGTGTTTTTTAATGCCGATTTACAGCAAAATTTAATTTTGATTTTAAGTCTGGATTATCGATTCAGTTTTTTTTTTCTTTAGTACTGTGAAGCTGAATCTGTATTGTATGGAGTGCTATAAATACACATGACTAGATTGCTGTAGTAAATGTGGGTGGTCTTATGCTAATGTTTTAGGTATAAAGAAAGTTTAGACTTCTTAAATGGCTGCAGAACCTGATTTTGCTGAGTTCGACTTGTCCCTGGGTCAGCATCTTTGTTGACCCTGGAACAACATTGTGATTAGCCAATCAGATTTGAAGAACCAGTTTATAGTTTTTGTGAAGTTTAGGCTTACAATCAGTGTTTGGTACAGCAGTGTCAGTCTATCATTAAGTATGATTTTAGGCATGACTCATGGGTACGGTTAGGTTTAGGTGCAGAGATATGGTCAAAACTAAACTTTTGGATTAAAATGTTGTAGAACTCACCAAAATCAGGATGTGCTAAATAGCTTGCATTGTTTTGTTTTTTTTATAGTAAACAAACTCTTTTATCCCTTAGGATTAACTAAAACCTGAATCCACATGATGTAATGGCATTGATGATTTAAAACTAGTACATCATGTAATTTTATATTGATATCACAAATCGACCTGTTCACCCTTCAGGTTTTTGAAGCTCGGGAGCCTAAATTGGCTTTGAATTAGATTCTGTTTGACTAAAAACCATTGCGGCGTTAAAGGTTTGTGTGTGTGTGTCTCTGTGCCGCTGAATTTGACAGACATACAGATGTGAAGGCCCTGTGATCGCCTGTCAGAAACACGCAGTGTCTTTCCACTCGTACAGCACCTCAAAAAGTGAAACGCTTCGTCTTTCCATCCTCCCCTCAAAACACCAATTTTTCATTGTCTCCATATAGCTCACGTTCTCATCTCCTCTGTTTAGTAATCCTTTTATCTCTGTGCTCAGATAATACAATTTTCTGATCATTTCTGTATCGGGATGAAGGAGTTTGTGTTATCCATCACTGGTAAAAGAGGTCAGAAGTTTGTTGTCCGGTTATGACCTTGAGTGGTGCTTGGTTGTGTGGTCGCCTTTTCCCTTGTTCGATCGGCAGAGCATTTAAAAGCCATTGTTGTCAGGAGCAATGTTGCCCCAGAGAGAAACGCAGAGCTGGTAGCTTTCTTTATGATGAGATTAAGCTTTATGCAGCAATACCTTAGTAAGAACAAATCAGATGCCTTTCAGGATTGAAAGAAACTGCTAATCATACCATAATGCATCACATAGATCATTCAGTTCGTATAAAGGAGTATTTTCAATGGATAAAGATGCTCTATGCGTGTTCTACAGACATATAATATCTGTGTCTATATAGTTGTCTCCACGTATAATGGAGATAATGTAGGAAGGAGTAATGGAAACCCTGTAATTAAAACAGTGGTTTGTAATGTGATATTATATATATTTAACACTACATAATAATCTATTTAACATATGAATGTGGTAAAATATTATAGAAAATTTGCATAGTCACTATAGGCTCTCCCATTTAGGCTATGCTCTTTTTGTAATCGCAGCCTCTTTAAAAAATTATAAAAAACAAAACAAAACAAATTGTGGTTAAAATCCTCATCCAGTGTTCATAAATGACTGGAAAAGGTTAATAATCAAAAATGTGGCGACCCAGAAGTTCATTTCAGAGATATAAAGGTTATTCAAAATGGAAAAGTCTTGAAGAAAGTTGCATAATGCCAAAATATTTCAAGTATATTTTAAATGTAATTTCCAGGCCTATAAAAACAACTGAAAGTAATAGAAATTTTAATAGTCAGTATACAGTAGCTGTTTATTCTTCTAATGTTAACATATGTAGTGGTCTAGAAATTGCCCTCTAAATAAATTACTGTAAAAATTGTCTTATATTGATCTTATAAGAGGTTTAAATGTTTGCAGTAAGAAAGAACTGAATATAGATCCTTTGAGAGAGAATCCGTTTCCCTTTTGGACTACGGTTTCAGTTGGTTTGCATGTGCATTTGTTAACCGAGATATGAAAATTGCTATACACATCATTAACATTTATCAAGATGATGCAAACTAGATTTAATCACAGAGATGGGGAGTTGTTGTTCTTTATTAATGATGAGTGTTTTAAATAAACAAAGGAAAATATTCTGCATTGTAATTAAGCGAAAACAGTGGCTTGCTAATTTAGAGTATTGCACACATGGGTGATGAATCACACACATCTGCCATTGACGGTTTCAGTTTTTCTGTGCAAAAGCACAACATTGTTGAATTAAAGTAACAAATTGTGTTGCACTGTAATTTTTTATGGAACGTTTTATATTAGCTAGTTTTTGTGTTACTTTTGCTTTTGCCACATGGTCTCTTAACTTTCAGACATACTGCACCGTGATTGAACTCCGGGTGTTTTTATTTTGGAAAAAATAAATCGAAAAGTAGCTTGTTTTTAAGAGTGCACAAGTAAATTAATTTGGTTCGTCTTAAATAAATATGACAATCAAGAATTAAAATTTTATCATGCTTTTTGAAGAATGTTGGTGGTCCCCATCGACTCCCATAGTATTTTTTCCATTGCGTAAATGACCGGTGAGTTTGGTCGCCCACAATCAATTAAAATATATTATTTTCTGTTCAGCAGGAGAAGGAAAGTTGTACAGGGTTGAAACAACTTTTTATTTTGGGGTAGACTATCCCTTTAAGTCTCTCCTAGTTCCTATTATTAGTTTGCTCTTTCCTTCTTGTTTTTAAAAGAACAAAGTGTCATTTCATGAAAGAAAGTCATTTAGGTTTACAAAGACACGAGGGCGAATAATTAGGGAAAGCATTTTCTATTTTTGGGTGAACTGTCCCTTTAAATCTCTCTTCCAAACATCTGTTTTGATTTTTCGCCTCTTGTATGAAGCGTACTATCACAATTCAGCAAATTGTCCTCACCAAATCAGTTAACTCTCTTCACATTACATCTGTTTGAAATGATTTTATGAGACAATGCACCTTATGTTCCACCAAATTTCATTCATGGGAGCCATTTCTTCACTGGAATAGTTTAATCTGAAATAATGTGACCAGAAAGATTGCATTGGGCTGGCAGAGAGAAGGGCATAATTAATTTGATGGTGACTTAATAAATGCAGGGTGACATATGAGGCACTGCGAGGCATGCTTAATGAGAGCGGGAATAAAAACGAGAGAGAATGAGAGAGAGCAGAGATGTTCTACTGTCTCTTTCCGCAGATTGTGAAGCAGACAGCAGAGCTCGGGGCGATGAGAGGGCCACTTTACAGCTGAAATTAAATACCGCAAGAGAGCTTCAGCTCTGAACAGTTGAACCCTGCAGATCTATACTGATCCTTAAGCTAAAGTGACGGTACCTCAGTCTCTTCTCCAACAAAGTTTGGGTGCAGTGTCTGGCAAAGGCCTTATCGGGGGCTTCAGGAAGTGTTAGCGACTGCCATTTTTCAGATGAATTGTTCCTTGCTCAAGTGGAGATTTGGAGACAGTGCATATGATAATCTTGCGTCCGTGCGTTTTCAAGAACACGTCTGCATCATTTTGATTCCCATGGTTAAAGAGGCTAATTGTAATTTCTGGAACCATCAGGACTTCTTTTTTTTTTGTTCAAATGTTTATATTTTACATTCTAAGTAATTTGTGCTATTACAATGTGTAACACAAAACGTCTGGGTCATAAATCATGCCAAAAAACTAAATAATTAAGAACAATTTAGATTACATTTAAATGATTGTCATGGTATTATTAATCTTATTTCTTAACCAACTTGTCATTGCTATAATTATTAAAGTAAAAATAAAGTACTATGCATTTATAATTCATGGTATGGTTTGTTGTGCTATTTATGTTCATTAAATAAAAAATTAATTTTGCAAAAAATATTAACTTTAATAAAGTAAAATATCCCTGTATTGACCTAATGGAAATCTAATGTCTGAGATTAAATCTTAATATAAATATATATATATATAATCGAATATTAATAAAATATTTTTAGAATAATGTGATGCTGTATACTTTGCTATTACATCTGTAAAAGAAAGACTAGATGTAAATGTAAAAATGAAGATGTAAAATCATCTACACGTAGTATTTTTTGTATGAACAACTTAAACATTATTTTAAAAAGAATCACAATTCTTGTACTTCATTAGCTTGAAAGCCAAAGTGGTGCATTACTATGGAATTGAACTGATGCACGGCCATCTATTCAGGGATTCAAAGCAGCATCATCTTAATGTTTGCTAAGCACATTAGGCTGTTCCTGCTCTGCACCTGTTGTTATGTCTCGCTTACTGCCTCATGTAACGTAATGCTTAATGACTATTCATTATAGAACGGCCACAAGGCTTTTAAGTGCCTATTATGTGTAAATTGTGTGTGCGAGTGTGTACTAGAGTAGTTGAGCTTGTAGTACAGAAAGCTGGGAGGGCCAAACACAACAATCGAACTCGGCAGATGCTTTGCCAGGGAAAGGGACGCCCTCCGGTCTCATTTTTCTCCCAACCCCTTCAAGAAAGACTTGCTGATAGTATTACAACTTCATTATGGGAGTTCAAAGCACAGAAATAGTGTTTCCAGCAAAAGAGAGCATTTATTTTGCCCTTGGATCTCTGTTCTTTGTGGGCTTTTTTTCCCGCTTGCTGATTTTCCAACCCAGCAGCAGCGTCGTATATCACAAACACACAGCACAAACCTTGTTCTATAGAGCTTACTTAGCTGCTACAAGTCATTTGTCGCAAGTCTTTGTCCTGCTTTACCGTTTTGTCAGCCAACCCTGTTATCTTCTTCTGTGTGTGTTGGTTCACATGTGTGTATTTAGACTGTAACCGTTGCTTATCAGCAGATATAATATGGGGGTTCCGGCTGAATGCTTTTTTTGTCCTCCTTGCAATCAGACCCCAGCGTGGCCTTTGTTGATGGAGCGTTTCTCCCCAACCCTCAGGGAACAATGAAGGCTCATCTGAAAGCTTGATTCAAGAGTGGCCGTCCAAGACCACGAGGCTTGGGCGTATGTGCGATATTGAATAGGCCCTCTGAAAGCACTGACCTTTTCTTTTGCCAAACCAACAACAGATTTCACTTTTGCTGCTACCTTGGGGACAATTATGCATCTACTTTCCCCCCCATTTTTCTGAGCTCTCTCTCGCTCGCTCTCCATCTCTCTCTATTTCCCACATTTGTTGTATTGTGTTGGTGTAAGGTCAACTGCCTCTGTGTGCTTTGAATCATTCTCGTCTCACAGGAATGCCTTGCGTTTGGGAGGCTTGCAGCCTTTGGGTAAAAACTGAGATGTCATTTTTAATATTTCGCAGAAAGTGACTAGTTCGATCTCGTCATTCAGTAGTTGTCTCAGATCTTAAATGAACACTTCGCTCTGGGATTTAGCAAACATTTAACCACCCAGTGCTCATATATTTACTCCAATGCAGTTTTTAGCATAATATAATATTTAATATTGCATAATCAATAACTTGTTCCACTGCTTGCTTTTTTTACAAGAAAACATTATATCAGCTTTTTCTACTTTATCACTTTATCACTTTTCTACTTTTTACTTTATTTTTTTTTATTTGGCTGATATAGTGTAAAATTTTGCATGAAGAATTGTGCATGTGGAATTGATTATGATTTTTTTTTTATTAACTAGAAAACCTTAAGGTTTGAATACTGCGTTAATTTGTTTTTAAAATAGAAAGTGTAATAAAATCTGAGAATACCAAATAATTTGTGAATGGTTTTGGTGGTGAAAAGGAAAACAGTTGTTATTTTCTGTTTTCATTTTATTTAAATGGAGGCACTCGTAGATTAAGTGCAGCGCATCTACTGCAAGAAGGCTTTCCATTGGTCCTTAAGACTTCCTAAACAGCCAAATGTGGTCTGTCAGTACCTCCCTATCACTTCCATTCTCTTTCCTTCCCTCTATAAAAGATAAAGGGTCATTTGACCTAGTTTTTTTTTTTTTTTTTAACAAATACAAGCAAATTCATCTCTCTTCTTTTTCTCATTCCCGCTCTGATGTTTTTAGTGATAGAGAGAGAGTGTGGGTGAGTGCTTATTACTTCTATCTCCACCATGTCAAATCCAGAGAATGTGGAAAAGGGGTTTTTTATAATACCACCACACCTTTTCGGTAAGGGCTGACAGTCCCTCGTTTTTAGTCTTCCCCTGTCAGCCCAATCCTCAAATCTCCTAAGTGTTCAAAAGGATAAGTCTGAGAGTGTGTCTGGCTAACCTGAGAGACAAAAACGTTTGATAAGAGCGAGAGAAGTACATTCTTTTTTTTGTCCGTGGTCCTTTTTTTGCCTGTTCCGCCGAGTTCAAGTTACAGCAGTCTGGAAATAATGTCAGCAAGAAATGGCATTCGCTGTACATTTGAGTTCTGCAGTTTGATGTATTTCTAAAAAGAAGTAAATGCTCAACTAAAGAAAGAAAATGGGATACAGGTCAGGACTTTTGTTCTATGAAGAAGCGTACCCAAAGTACTGCAGCCACCCTGCGCCACAAAACCAGTCGCAAGGGTTGATTTTTCTAAATTGAGATTCATAAAAACGCTTTCCATTGATGTTTCCATTGGGCATTTTTGTAGCAAGACCTGTGCATCATTATATACTATTATATACTATAAAGTTTTAGATATGTGTTTACAGTATGTAATTTTTTATTTATTTCTATCTCCTTTAATTTTACATTTCAGTTTTAGTCATTTCTAATTTTCTAGTGAGTTTAGGTATATATAATATTACATTTTTATTTAATTCCAGCTGTATTTTAATTAACAAAAAAAGATTTCTTATAGCTTTAATTAAAAACACCTGTCTATCTGTTATTCAAATGATTTTTAACAAGCCGTCATGTACCAGTGAACACATCAAGATGTTGTTGAGATTACAATTGTATTCAGACCACTTTCCTCCTAAATTTAATCACAGATTATTTGTCTATCTGTGTTTATGCGAGCAGAAGAAAAGAAAATGAAAGCGCTTTCATCCTCAAGAGTCAGGAAAGAACAAAATAATGCATGTTTGCTGAGAATTACATCACTGTTCAAGATCTAATTATGTCTGAAGAACATAAATCTGCAATATTGATATTTATTACACGTGTGCATTTGTTTAAGGCAGACAGGTGATTTATCTCAATATGTGAGTGTATCTTGCACTTTTTCCTGCTCTCCGTTTCTCCAAGCTCCTTGACAGAATCTCGTTAGAGTCGTGGTTACATGCATTCTTCATGAGAGATGCCTGCTGGAGCCATTAGCTAATTATGGTCATGATTTGATCGCTTATGGATTAGTGCACAAGGCCCAGTGTTAACTACACATAGCATCCTGTGTTGTGTAAGTTATATATATATACATATATATATACAGTATAAAAGAGTGAATCTGTGTTCTGTCGTGCATGTGTTTGATGGAAATCGTCTGGACAGGCTAATGCACACTAAATATTACCTTTGGACAGGTGCCTGCTGTTTTCCCTTCAGCTCTGAAGACACCTGTATTGACCTCTGAAAGCTCTTTTAATTATGTGATGGTGGAAATTTAGCATCGAGCCTCAAGATTTGAGTTTTGAAGGGAAATAGCAGGGGCAAGATGGATGGCAAGAGGAAATGTATCTCACGATTAGGCTTCAGGTATCCATTGTACACACATAAATCATTTACATTGAGTCATTCAGCAGACAGTCTTATCCAAAGCGACTTACAAATGAGGAACATGATGAGCAATTTATCATAAGAGCCAAATGCCACATTTCCAGAGACAGCTAGAGCAAAAGTATAAATATATATGTAAATTGTGCGTTTTATTTGTGATTGGTGTTGTTATGCTTTTAAAAATCGTGTGTTTTTGCACTTTCACCTGCAAATCATTGAATTGAAAAGAAAGTACTGGCCATAAATAGTCTTTAGCAGGCTTGAAATGTTAGGGCTGTAACGATACACCAAACCCACGATTCGGTTCGTATCACGATTTTTGACCCACGATCCGGTTCGTATCACAATGTTTTTTTGTTGGGGGTGGGAGAAAAAAAAAAAGATTTTAAGGCGATATTTTTTATTAAATAACATTTGAAACATCTTTATAAACTGAACACCAAATAACAAGATTAACTATGCAAATTATTAACAATATAAATAGAAATGCGCCCGGCTTGGTAATAGATAACGTGGCCCGACCACACTGAGTAAATACTTGAACCCCTCGTTATCGACAGCCGAAAATGGCAAATCTATGGCAATAATACGCGAGCACACAACTGATGCTGGCACGCACGGTAAATCACATACGTGAGAGGAAAACAGATCTACACGCAAAGAAACCGGAGCCGCGAGCTCATTTCAAAACCGCGCAAAAGATGAAATGTCATCTACACGCAATTCAAGGGAGTCACGGGGTGTGTAGCGATGCTCCCATATCATTTCGGTTTCATATCGTGTATCGTTACAGCCCTAATGTTTTATTTTACTTCCTTGTATGCTACCATTCAAAAGTTTGTTAAACACTATAATTTTCTAAATATTATTACAGTATAAACTGTTGGTGTTCAACATTTCTAATTACTATAAAAAGCTCTTGTGTTGCATAATGTCTTTTTGTAAACCGTGATACTTTTTATTTATCTATTTATTTATTTTATTTTTTTACAATTCCTATAAAATGATGAAATATTGTAATATAATTGTCACTTTTGTACTTTTTTCATAAAGAAGCCATTTCGAACAGCCCGGTCACTGAATCTAACTCCAAGTCAGCAATCTGCAAGCTTTTGTATCTACTCTCTTTTAGGAGTAACACAATAATGTAACATGCTAAACTTTTGAATGTAACGCACCTGTCATTGGTTTTGACCTCTACTATTGTTCTTTTCTCAAGCTAGAAAATGCACTGGATAGTGTAAATTCTGCCAGTGTCATATTTTCCCTTGGGTTTACGATTCTCACTCTAGATACCTGTGAAGAGAAATCACTAACATCAAACCAGAGGAGGAAGAAAGAAAGAGACAAAAACAGCATCCTGCTCTAAAACAGGATAAATGTCTCCCAGAATTCCCATTTTCCCTCCTGGCCTCACAACAATTGGCCAGAGTTTGATAAATGACAAGCCTACAGGACCAATGACAGTTTTGTTGCTCAGGGATATTTTTATACCCAGAAGGGTTTTTAATGATAGATAGCCTCTGGTATGAAAGGCCTGCCTCTCTTTTTTTCCCTTTTTGTCCTATTTGTTCTGTCACAATCTAAAATTAGCTAATGTGATGGCAAATAACCAAAACCTTGCTTCTGTCTCAATCTCTTTCAGTTGTAATACTTTTGATGTCTAATTTTAGTGAAAAAACAAACCACATGCTGTGAATAGTTTTTGTGTTCTGCACCAGCTTTTTTCTTTTTTTCCATGGCAGTACTAGGAAAGAATAAGATCAAATGAGTTTTATTTATTATCGCAATTGTTTCTCTAGACAGCATTAGAGATTAGAAAGAGTGATCTTCCATAGATGGATGCTATGATGATTTTCTCAACAATGTCTCAATCTGTGCTCAGATTTGCTAAGCTCTGTATTAAGAAATCTCAATATGAACAATGCGAACGTCCAAAAACATATCTTAAAATCTCCCGAGACACAAAAGAGCAACCTCTGAGCATTAAAATGATATTTTGGTCTGTCTGCGACCTCATCATTAGTTGATGATCACAGGCACATCCAACACACAGCAGCAGATAGTTCTTTGTATATCTGCGGACATTAATAAATGACACGTGTGTGTGTGTGTGTGTGAGAGGGAGGCAGAGGGGCTATTAAAGAAATGTGTGAAGAGTGTGTGTGCAGGCATGTCTGGATCAATATCACTACGCACCATGTTTTTAGCCCTTGTCAGTTTCGTGATGCAGCGTGTCCAACGAAGTGTAAGGTTGCACTTGAACCATTGTATCATGAGTGTGTGTGTGTGTGTCCTAAAGTGCTATAAACCCCAGGCTCGTGATGCTCTCCATGCCACCACTGAAGCAGAACAGAGCACTGGGCGATGTTCCAGTTGTAGGTCATTATCCCCTATGCCATACACCCTGATTCCTGCCAAGTGTACTTCCCTTCCACTGACTAATACACTCTTCTAAGTAATCATGATGCCACCCTTTAGGCAAGAGAATCTTTCTTTCACTTTGTTTTCTGGCTCTTTATTTAGACTTTTAAGCATTAAATGAGTACTAGCTTGGCTTGTACATCTCTGCAATAGACAAAAGGTCAACTTTCTTT
>JAUMHP010000048.1:17514850-17527837 GCA_032361065.1 Enteromius trimaculatus | reverse complement strand
ATATATGTCAAAAGATTTTTAAAATAAATAAAATAAAAGTAATTTAAAATAATAGTGAATAACCGCTGAACTGATTGGAGCTAAATAATGACACTATTGTTTTTCTACAGCTGCTTTATAGCAGAATTATGAATTACCTCATTTTTTAAACGTGCCTAATTGACTCATTTCTTTTTAATAAGCCGCAGTGTACAATCTCTTATTATATAAAGCACTATAAAGAATTATGACTACATTCATTTTTATGTTTTTGTTTAATATTATTTTTATTTAATATTTCTATTATTTATTCACATTTATTTACATTTTTTTTATTCAATAAAATCTATCTTAAATTAAAAATGTATTTGTTCTGTCAGTATTAAAATAAATTAAAATCAAATAAATTATTAACATATAATACATGTTTGATTCTCACAAAAATACCTTGAATTGGTTAAAAATAATATGTCTGAATATTTCTGATTCTGCTCATGTTTCTGGAAGACTTATAAGTGTGTAAACACACTTTCCATTTATTCTACGAACTGACTGACAAGTCAAAATAGTCACAGGATTCTGTTTGAAACAACAATGAGATGTAAATGACTTAGAAAGAGGGAAGATGGTCATTTCCTTATCCAGACGTGTACTTGGGCTTCTTCTGTACTTCCTCTCTCTCTATTCTTCAATATTTCCTTGTCCTTTGTCATTCTCTCTGATCTTCCTCCTGCATTTGTTCCCGCTGCTCTGACGCCCTTCAGAATGTTCCCCAGGAAACCCCTGTGGAGTTACACTGGACACGTCTAATTTCCAACTTAGTGTGCAGCTTCTGTTTTCATTTTGACCCAGGGTGGATCCATCCTGATTGTTATCCGTGAACGTCTTGTCTGTTGCTGGGATTTGAGTGTCTCAGCTTGGCTTTCAGCGGTCATCCTGTGTGAAAGCATATGGACAACCTCAAATAACCGGCTTACAACATCGCTCGTGGCTCGCTCTCAAGGGCCTGGGAATGCACTTCCCTCTGTGAGGTTGAAGAGTTCAGCGGGAAATATTTTATAGCAGCGGCACTGGCGAAAGTGTCCAATTGCTCTCAAGGGAGCAGTAACAGGGACTACTTAAGCAGCTACGGATTTCTGCCCACCATAACAGTTAGAGAAGCCAAGATATCTCTACCAAACACTGGCAGGACAAATCTCTGTAGGTGTCAAGATGTGTAGAGCAGTGATTAGCATCTATCTATCTACCTGTCTATCTGTCTGTCTGACATTCTGTTTATTTTTCAATCATTCTGTTGTTTTCTCATTAGATGCAGTAGATACAGTATTAGATATTAGATACAGTATAAAAGCTTTGTAGCAACAGTAACTAAAGGAGCGGAACCTCGCAGAGGTTAATGCTGTTAGTGGATTTTTGTTGTTTTACTGTAAAAGTCACTTTCTACCAGTTTCATGATTGCTAGCAATTTACTGTATTTTTATTGCACATTTCTTAATATGCTCTCCTTTTGTGGTGCTCCAAATTTGTCATAGCACACATGGAAGTCAAGGACACCTGGTCCATGCACGGGAAAGACTCAGTCTCAGCAAAAAGAGAAGGGATACTAGATTTATGGCTGTGTGACAAGGTGCAATAAGCATCAAGTTCGCCTCGTTGCTCGCTGCCAGCAGGGCGCCGCTGTCGTGCCCCTCTTCTTGGCCACCTGTTTCTGTCATGAACCTGGACGTGGGCCGGCAATAGAAGGGGCCAGGGCCACTGTGAATTTGGAGCAAGCAGGTCTACTGTCCCAACACAACTCTTAATTTGACACAAATCTGTTCACCTAGAGTTAAATTTACTTGTTACTTGAGGGTAAATGGAGCTCGAGTTTAAATTGGCTTTCTCAGCTTCAGAAAATACTGACAAAATTGCGCCATTTTTAGACAGTTCCTTTATCGTTTTAGACGGTTCCACTTTCATACACATATCTGCAGTCTGTCAAGTTAGATTCATTATTGCGCATTCTGTCATCCGGACTGTTTTGCAGAAAATATGAATCTTTTCCAGACATGGAGATGTGTGTCTGTTTAAAATGTATTTTTAGATGTTATTGGACCCTTTTGCATCTCCCTTTATCTTTCTCCCTGTTGTATTTCTTCTTCCTCTCCCTTGTTAGGCTAGCTATGATCTCCCCAGGCAATTTGACCGCCTTTGAAACTTTCCAGTCCTTTGCTTTTAGATGCTAATAATAAATGGCCAGAATACGATCAATTTGATACAACCTGAGCCTAATTCAACTGCTTGGCCACTGAGGGAGACTTTACTAGGAACTGATGAAAGGCCATCCTTTGTATCAAAATGAACACACAAAAAAATAAATAAATAAGAATAAGAAGCAGAAGAATCCTTTCCTTTTAAAACCCGTTCTAAAATGCACATTTCTGAATTGCAAATAAGCATAATTCAAATGCCAAGATGCCCAGTTTCAGAAAGCAGCAATCAAAAGAATGCCAAAATAAACATAACAAATTGGACCAGCATTCTTGAAATCTGCATGCCCAGCGGCCAGAGAAATGATCTTGAAATGCTTAAAAATGTATGAATGTCATTACCTTATGGCACAGACTAAGTGACATTTATTATAAAGAAGAAACATAGTTTATGTGATGAGCTTTATTATGATTTAGTATATTTACTAAAAAAAATCACAGCCTATAACCACTTTTCGATAAATCGAATGGCTTTTTTGCCACTTGTTTAGATTTTTTTGTATTGTTTTGTTTTCAAATGCATTCTTAAATTTGTAGTGTTGCTTAAAAGGATATTTCACCTTGAATTAAACATTTAGTCTTTTACTCACCATCTATCTTCTCCATCTATCATCTATCTATCACCCAAGAAAATAAGATGTACCATTAGTTTTTTGTTCCCCATGCAATGAAAGTATTATTTTGATATCAACATCAACATTCCCCCACCAAAAATAAATAAATAAATAAAAGAAAGAAACTCAGAAAGCATGAGGGTGAGTAAATGATGACAGAATTTGAATTTTTATCTCTTTAAGAATCAAATTACTTCTAATTACCGGCACTATATAGCATGTTTGCAAAACACATCCCTATTGTGTAATATTAATTAGCTGTCTGTTCTGTTAAAAAGCAATTGACAGGATCCCTATTTGCATGTGCATTTTCCCTCGATTTAAATAGTCCCTGTATCAACATCAGTTCTTCTGTAGCCAATCAGCAAACGGAAGTCTAGTGAAGCAGAAAGCGTGAGCTGGAATCCTTAACCACAGATGAAGTTGTATCGATTGGAATTCCCGTTGGCCGATTCACTGATTTGCATTAAGGTGCCCAAGCGTGGCGTCTTCACTCTGATAATGACACTTCAATTATTGATTTTCCACTTATCGGATTAGCACAGTCTCGAGGGTTTGCGACAAGGCCCACAGGGGGCCCATGAGAAAAGGGCATTGGAAGTATAGGCTGGTGGGGTTTCAAAGGGCCATGACGAATTGCGGCACACAGCCGGTGGGTCTTGTCGACTCTACGCCAATCACGTATCATTTGGCGCGACAAGTAGGGCGGTTTCTGCTCGAGTTGAGATGGAAAATGGGTGTGCATGTGTGAGAAGTAATAACGAGGGCTTCGGAGAGGAGGCGAGGACACGGATAGCGCCATATCATGAAGGTCCATTACACATCCAGGGCAGCAAACATATGGGGCCCGGCTGAAGTAGCCAACTGTCTCCCGTCCTGTCTCTCTGCCATAAAATTGCATTCCTTTTATACTCTCTTTCACATATACACCCTCTATGAGGTGAGGAGGGATTTGGGGATTTTACTGTGCTTAAATGTGTCAAATGGGCCACAGCGCAGATCCACTGTACTCTCGAGACCTATGGAGAGTATGTATGTGTTTATAAAGGGACGGCCCATCTGTAGCCTGCCGTTGGGGGGAGGTTATCAGACGCGCTTCTTCTCTCGCTCGCAGCTGCTCCAAAAGAAATGATTGCAGCTGACGCATCACCATTTCCTCTGAAACAGGGCTGTACAGTAGACTTGTGATATGAGAAGGCAAACTGTTATTTATTTATTATTTTGTTTTTCCAGTTTTATGTAAATGAATGTTCTACAGTAGATGCACCTGATGTTTACACAGTGTTTGGGTTAACGGCAAAATGAGGTAATATTTTAGTCTTTATTTTAACATACTTAAATGTACCTCAAAGTTTTTGTTTTAAAACACCAACCGCAATTAAAAATGCATGTTTTTTTGTAGCTTTGATCAGTTACTAGCTGTTGTTTGGCTGTTCATTCTTCAACAAGTCCTCTATATCTGTAGCAGATTAACACGTTGATTTAACCAAGTCGCTACAAATTGACTCATTTTGCTTTTCACAAGTCGTTTCAGCTGTGTTTAGATTTAGATGTGACCGAATGTGTGATGTCCGAGTTGTTTACTTAGTAATTAGCATGTCCATTTCCACCATTTTAACCCTCTCAGGTCATTTCCAGATCAGTTGTGAACATGATAAGTGGGAATTATCTCATTCACTGGGTAATTGGCAATTTTGTAAATGCAATTTTGTTGCATCATGCGACTTTTTGACTGTATTTTGCCGATTTCCCCCTCACATTCACACTTCAGGACCTCAGTTAGGAATACAAAGAGCTCAAGAAGGACAAAAGCTGTTGAAGGTGTCAGTTAAGAAAAAAAATAAGTATTGATAAATAAATTAATCTGATATGTCAGTGTATACACAACTGTTTAAAACTTTGTGGCTGATGTATTATCAAAATAACGAGCCGTTGTTGGGGAATGTGAAAAGTCATAATTTTTATAAAGAATATCTTTGAATCTTTACAGATCTTCTTTATGCACCAAGAGCTTGTAACACTCTAAAGAGAAAATACAATTTGAAATCACATCATATGACCCCTTTAATATTTTTGTGGCAACAGTAATAGTTTTTTCCGCAGGATAGAATGTTCATAATAGAAGTCTAGTAGATTTATAGAAACATTTTATTACATTATAAATGTCTTTATTGTCACTTTGGATCTATATAAAGCAGCCGTCTGAATAAAAGCATTATTCACGCTGACCTCCAATTTTTGAATGGTAGTTTCAGAAATATTTGTTATGTTTTGTTTTTTGGTGCGGTCTGAATATTTCAGCAAAAGCTTAATACATTCTGGCCTGCGATATATGCTGCCACACCTATTGAAACTCTATCCTCACTTCCTTTTTATTCCAGCTTATGCGTTTCCTCTTAGCGCATTAGCTTTTTTTTTCACGGTGCGTTTGCAGATTACCGCCCTTGCTTGGCTCAATGGTAAATAAGTGCTTTATTGTTCCTGGGATAAAACTGCCAGGCAGAAATGAGGAATGCCGTGACTTTATCAGACAGAGCAGCAGAGGGCCCAAAGTACAGGGACCTGCCATAATTGCATATTAAAGTGACAACTAGCAGAGTTTTTGCTATTTGTCATGTGGGGGATCATATTATGATGGCGGGAATGTGACATTTAGTGCAAAGAGCTCCCAGTGGAAATACTCTCAGGGAATAATGACTTTCACCGGCAAGTCCTCTTGGTACTTTGCAGCCACACACAGAAGAATCCTCTCCGAGAAAATGAGTTGAAATTGCCGCACAAGGGCCAGGCGTCTCCTAGATTGATGTGAATTGCACGGCATTCTAAAACTGCTTCTCAGATGTTTGAACCAATAAATCTTCCAATCAAGGGCGTTTAGACGTAAATGAAATCATATGACATCTCTTCATATTAACGCAGGGGTGACAGCTGTCAACCAAGCAGCACTGAGGCGATACCTTATCGGGTTGCCTCGCGTGGCTCCTATGAAGATGCTGTAAAGACTGTTGCGCTGTCCTAGAAAAACAGTAATGGATCTGTCTCGACGTTGGTCTCGAAAGCCACGTTACTGGTTATTGGTTGATGTGAACAGCATTAAATCACCTAGTAGTGTAGCTGCGATTCTGTGAGGACTCTTTTGTTGACGGCATGTTTGCCGATAGCTGAGAACAACTCTCATATTGCTATCGATTTTAGTAAAGGACATGGCCAAGTGCTGCGTTTTACTCCAGAAGTCATTTTCGTTCCGCGGTAAGTATTGAGAGAAATCTTCATCGACATTGATTCGTGTTTATCTGCGCCCACAGTTGCAGGAAAAGGAATTATCATCCAAATAGCATTGCCCTTGAGATTGCGCATAGAGAGCTAGTTGTACATCATGCTCGGGTATTTCTGAGAATATTCCAAAAATGACTTTTAATAATATTTAGTTTCATCCCAGAACTCATTAATACATGAAATGCAAGAGCCTCCAATGCATTGGGACTCCAGGAGGTAATTGAAATCTGGTAATATCACTGAAGCAATTTAGAGGCTATGTGTTTTCTGGCGGCATGGCATTCTTCGAGATGTAAACATTCATTTCCATTTAGAATTCTCATGCAAGATTGTGCCAATCACAGACGTGTTTGTCGTGTTGTGGTGCTCATGCAGACCGATTTGTCAAGAGTGTTATGTGCGTCCAGCAGTCCACCTGGAATAAAACGTGTTGAATTATTTATCATAGAACCATTACATCCGATTTCACATTAGCTCAGCTTAAGACAGTGTAATCTACTGAAGCGGCCGATGGTGTGATTGAGGACACTCGTATTGACCGTGGTGGTAGGGCTGATTGCCTGCTTGTAGGTTCGCTCTAAATTACCTCTCGGTTCAAAGGCCTCACTTTGCCCGAACATATATATTGGCAATCATCAACGGTAGGGAATATATAGATGTCTGCTCGGAATACCTGATGGAAAATGCACGTGGGCCGAGAGGGTTGAATATGAAATGCAATCAGGCGAGTTCACTACCAGTCCGCTGTTTAGGGGGCCTTCGCTAGATTGGATCAGTGTGCAGAATTGATTGGCCTCATCCCAGGGCTCAAGGTTGTGTTGATTGATAGATGCGATGCGCTCGGGTCTTGTGGTCATGTCTTAGATAATACTCGTGATGAATGGGGTGATATGGCAATGGCTTCCTCTGCCCACCTGGCAAATTATGCATGGTGATTTAGCACAGCCTGGCAGAAAGGTGTCGGGAAAAATTGGGACTGATTTTGACCTACGTATATGATGTTTTAACCTAGCCCTTAACATATGCACATCGCTTGACGTTAGCGTGCCATCTGGATCCAAAAAAGCCTGGCTCTGCATTGGCGGGCTTTCAGGAGTTCTGATTAAATAACATTTTCGCAAAGGACGTATATTATTGTAGATATACTACATTTTTTTGAGAGCAGTCCCTTGTGAGGGGATCTGCATGTGCACACAGCTTTGGAAATATTTCAAAGGTCTTTCAGTCACCAAATCATGAATAAGCTAGAGTTATGAATGCTGTAAAACACTATTGAATAGCCAGAGTTTTGATTGATAACCTGGCTTTCACCTTTGTTAAGGCTAAAACCTTTTACCTGACGTAAATGAGTTGAACTCTTTTGTGTGATTTTTTTTTTTTTTTTTTTAAAGAACTCGGAATGAATTACTATAATTTATAAAAAATTTTTTTAAAAAAATCACGTTTGGGTGTTTAGCTTAACTAAATGCTTTTCCCTAAGAAAGGTGAGTGATTGGCTCTTTTTTTCTAGAAAAAGCATGATTTTTGTCTTCTCTGAAGCCCTGCTCTCTTTCTTCTTTCTAATGCAGTGCCGCTGTTGGTAGTGACTTGTACAAAACTACTCATAAGCCCGTAAGATGGCGTATTGTCTCATAAAATTGGAGTTAAATGGATGTAAAGCCATCCGCAGAATCATTTTATGAATAGTGCCTCAGCACTTACAGTTTCAGGGTGGTTTTATAGCAGGCAGTTACCCAGTTACTCAGTTATGGGATGTGTTCTGCTTACAAAGGCAGAAAAGATCATGAACATGATTGTGTTGTGTAAAATGACAATGTATCCTTCGGTGTGGGGAAAGATTATAAGATATTGTACATCAAAACATCCTGTTCAATAAGCTTTCTTTTAGGAGGTCTATTCTATTTTGATGTTGATGTCGTCCTTCATAACCATTGCTTGTGGAAATATTCCATTCTGGAACATGTTTTTACAGTATATTACATATTTTTATTTGGAAATGTACATTTTTTTATATTTATTTCAACATACTGTATTGAACTGTGTCATTTTTTTCAAGAGGAATTCTATTCGGTACGTCCTCATCTATGGACATTACTGTGAAAAGCAGGCCTATTCTATTGTGGATTGGGCTGAAACATTATTTTTATCTTATTTTCATTATATTTTTTAAATATCAGTTTTATTTGATGTTTACACAGTTTTTGGGTTGAAAGAAAATCAACCTATGTCAAATGTTAGCATGTTGTTAGCATTATAATTATTTTTTTTTTGAGTTGATTTGGTAAACACTTTGTAAGACTGAATCAGTTCAGCCTTCTGATTTTACTGTATTACTTTTAGGTTCGTTCATGATGGTGAATGCCTCGGGTCGTGCATCAGGTCAGAAGGCCCACCTGCTCCTGCCCACGCTAAAAGAGAATGACACCCACTGCATAGACTTTCACTATTCCCTGTCCAGCCGGGATGGTACGAGTCCCGGGACCCTCAATGTCTATATAAAAGTGGACGGTGGACCGCAGGGGAATCCCATCTGGAATGCCTCAGCACCCGTCACGGAAGGCTGGGTGAAGGCTGAACTCGCCATCAGCACCTTTTGGCCCAACTCCTACCAGGTAAGCATGACAATAACAACACCAGAGTCATGGGTTTCATTTCAGAAAATCTGCATACTGTCAGAAAATGTTCTGGTTTGAAAATAAGTTTTGTCAAATGAAGTTTTTGTTGACATATGTGTGTGTATATTTATTGTGTATATACGGTATAAATACACACGTATACAGTATATATTTAGCTGAAAGAACAGCAGCTGAAACAAGTACTGCAAATTTTGTCCCCTTGGCCACTGAAATCGACTGAAGTTTATTTTCTGCCATATATTCGTGGTGAATGGCACCAATTGAACTGCAGAGAGGGGCAGTAGATTGCTCTCTACTCCAATTACCACTGCAATCACTGTCCCCTAATCTCACCCACGAATGGCCCTGGTGAATAAGCTTTTAGCTGTTAATTTTAGATCTGTCTTTTTGCTTATTACCTCTCACTCTCGCCCCCTCCTTCTTTTTCTAGAAGAACTAGATCTCTCTCTATCTCTCTCTGCCTCTTACGCTCCTCTTTATTCTGTCTATAGATTCAGCGGTCAATCTGTGCAGTGAAATACCCTCATAAGATTAGCCGTGTAATTGAATTAACTAATGAGAAGAGCAAATATTTGGAATGTGCAGGGAATACTCAAATTCTCTTGGCAAACAGCAGACCAATATTTGCTCAAGGCAATATTTGCTGAGGGCATCTATTTGACCAGCAGGCAATATCAAAGCGTGCGTGTATATGTGTGCTCGGGGTGAATGTCACAAAAACATGTGCAAGAATTATTATTCTTATTTTGCATATTATACACTTTAATTATTGTAATTTAGATTATAGTGCAATTATTATTTGGGGGGTGTTGTTTGATTTTGAAGACACTGACAGTTTTGAGATTCCCTAGTTTTTTTTGTTTATGTTTTTTCTTGTAGGTTTTTAAAAGCATTCGCTTATCTTGCTGAGTTGAACTTAATAAATTACCTGTTAAATATCGAGAACTAATATCTACTAGATAATCTACCTGTGGGATCATAAACTATACTGGAAAATATCCCACTGGGAGTTTGATTAGAGCAACGAATTTGCCAGATAAGTGGCCAATTTCGTCGAAACGAAACTCTGGGTTAATTGACTTGTTTCCTGCCGTGATACATTTCAAATCGTAGGGTGCCACTTTCAACGTGACAGTGTTTAAAGGGTAAAGTTTTATGATATGCAAAAGGAAAAAAGGCAAATCTGCCTCTTTTTGAACTTGTGATGGTGTATATATATATATATATATATATATATATATATATAAAAAGCAGTTCTTGTTCCCATGTCCTGACAGTTTTAGAGATCATGTGTTGAATAAATGATGAATACGGCAAAGTCCTTGAGTAGGGGCAAGGATGATAAAATGACGACGTGCAGGGTTTGCTCATTCAAAATTAAAAAAACTGTCATTAGTTGCTCAACCTCATGTCGTTCCAAGCCTGTGTAACTTTCTTGTGGTAGGATATTCGCACTGATCTCTTCTAGGATTGAGAATTGAAAACCCATCTAAACAACAGCACAAAGCTAAAGCAGCTTCCACAACATTTCTGATCTGAAACGTGACATTCTCCGGTTGTGGTTTGTGCAAACACACACCTTTAGCCTGAATAACATGGTGAGAATTGAGTCTGTTCGAGTAGATTGAGTCTCTTGACTGGTCACAGTGAGGCCTTTTCGGGAAGCCAGGGACTCAAGTGCATCCCGTGTCCAGCTTCCAGTCCTTGCCAGCTTTGAGAAAGGGGGCATTGTTCAGACCACACATGTCCTCACCACATGGCATGTACAGTATGCCATGCAAACCATGCCAGTCCCATATGTGTGTGCTCGGATTTGTGTTTACAGAGTTTCAGTGCAGATTATCAGATTATTATGTTTTGCTTGAAAAGTTTTTAAAGTGCTACCTCACTTTAAAATGAATGCATTGACACTCAAACATTTGTAAGTGTGCCGCAAGTGTTTGGGGCCGCTGTAGGTGGTTTTACAGTTAAAGATCTCTCCTGTTGACTTACCAATTTGAATATTTTAATGCTTGAAATAAATTCACCATCTCAGTTCAGACTTGATTGAAACAGTTGATTTCCTCTCCCCTCTTCCCTCGTTTAGGTTATTTTTGAGGCAGTATCTGTACAAGGGCATCCGGGGTTCATCGCAGTGGATGAAATACACGTATTGGCCCACCCTTGCCGTGAGTATACACACACACACACACACACAGCGGCTGCTTACTTTCACAGTCTTGGCTACGCTGTAGGAGTTCAGTCTGTCAACTACTGTGAAAAGCACTTCATGTGGATCGAGGGTTGAACAGAGATGGGAAAGGCCGGCAAACAAGCAGGTCTGTGCTGAGGATGAGAGAGAGGGAGACAGATTGCAGAGCTGAGTGCTCAGACTTCAGGCCCACATCATTCTTGTCGTGACAGGAGGACTTTAGCCTTTGACTTCCATTGTCCAAGATATCTCTGTGGCACTAATTTAAAGCCAGCAGTGCCAATGAGGAAATGAGCTTAATTCATATTTTAGAAGTGAATATGACCCCTGACTTATTGTGCATGACTAATCATTGAATGTCATTCCAAAATCGTTTGAATTCAGAAGCATTTTATTCATGTTCAAAATCCTTTTCACATAGAATTTTGTGTGGTTACAGAACTAAAATAGGTTTCGAATCACAGGTCACGTGTTCACCCAGATGATATTTTATTTATTTCCTGTGTGACTAATATATGTATATATATGTGTGTGTGTGTGTATATATTCTATTTATTTATTTTTGTGTGTTAGTTTTGTGTTAGTGTTCTTGTGTTAGTTTTTACTTCCCAGAGGTGAAAACTGACAGGAAATGTAAAGTGTTCTTGTATGTAATCATTGCAGACACTTTTATTCAAAGAAAAGTCAACAGTTGTCAGTCTTTGCATAATTCATAGTTTTATATTCAGCGTTTTATAACTGCATACTGCACAGTAAACTAATATCCCATTCCATACAACCAGAATAAAAATGTATTAAAAACTGAGTTGAATAGAAACAAGCATAGATGATGGAAGTATCTTATCTAATCTTGATGTGTGTGTGTGTGTATATATATACTGTATATATATATATATATATTAATTGCTATAATATATGTGGGTAATTTTAAAATTTCTTCATTAAATTTGAGAGCTTTCCACATTATAGCAGAGAAAGGAGAAAAAGAAATCTATGTTCTTAGCGACTTTAATTGAAAAAGATTGATATTGCCTTTGTGCAGAAATGCATGCACAGATAATGAAGCTGGCAGAGCGAGTGGGTGGAGACTGCTGTACTGAGACACAAGAGTTCAGCTAGTGCACGAGTTACCCTTCTGACAAATGCACCTGTACATGCAAATGAGAGAATGTTTATTGGAATTAGTATTGAATACAAATGCGAGATCCATTAAAGGTCTAGTTTTCAGATGGTGATTCTAAATGTACAATCAGAAAAACAGACAGAAACCACGTTCAGCATGTCAAAACAATATACAAGAACTGAAAGGAGCATTTGTGGAGTGCTTAGAAAATCAGAATGGCATTTTAATAGATATAATAAATGACTCTTGACTTGATGTTTGCATGGACGTTACAAAAAACATGTTCATAGCTAAAACTGTGTCTTTTTTAAGTGTAGAGACACTTTAGGGCCCCCTGTATAGTTGACCACCAGTGTCTTCGGAGCATCTGCTTTATTTGCATGCATGTTGTAAGATGTATTTTGAAGGTTTATGTGTGTTTTTTTGGTAGGCAAGACACCACATTTTCTGCGGCTGCAGAATGTCGAGGTGAACGTGGGACAGAACGCCACCTTCCAGTGTATTGCTGGAGGCAAATGGTCACAACATGACAAACTCTGGCTACAGGCGAGTCATGCACACAACCTCACAAACATGCATCACAAATAGTCTCAGATAAAGGGACTACAGCATACATTTATTTTTTTGGCGTGTGCTATTTCTTATTTTGCTGAACTATGTGCTGCCTCCCTTGGCCAGGAGCTGTTTGCGAATGAGATTTTAAATCTCAAGAGTTTTTATTCCAGGATTATATTTATCTTTTGGTTCAAACCTTCAATCATATCAATCATACAAAGATTATGAATAATATTTTATTTAGACATAATCCAAAAAGTATGTAAAGAAAAATGTAATTCTTTGTTGTGCTGAACACAAAGTAAGATATTTTGAAGAAATATTGTAACCAGGCTTTGTAGCCAGGTTTTGGTCACCATTGACT
>JAUMHP010000048.1:17470356-17514769 GCA_032361065.1 Enteromius trimaculatus | reverse complement strand
CAACATGTCCCTTGGTCAACATCTTAGTTGACCCTGGGCAACATTGTGATTAACCAATCAGATTTGAAGAAACATTTTATTTTGGTGACGTTTAGGCTTACAATCAGTGTTTGGTGCTTGCAATAACTGAACTAAACAAGTTTAAACTGGAAGCCAAGTTTTATATTATACCAATATAATTTTTTTTTTAGTGTACATGCTCAAAATGTAGATTTTTATCCCTCAGCATCTCGATTATGTGTGTGCGTGCAACGTTCACTTCATTTGCATTGGGAGGTTTTAAACCTTGGTCCCGAGACACATCGCTTGAGGAAACTTAATAACTTGTTGGAGATTTTTGTCAGCAGGATTTCTAAGCCAGTGTCTGTGTCCATGAAGTCTTGGATAAAATTACTTTTTCCCTTGGCTAGAGACTATAAGCCTCCATCTATCCTGTGCTACAGCTCTGAGACATGAAGACAGACCACCAGTTCTCATTGTGCACAGTGTGTTTTATAAGCTTGTGCCTCCATCTTGATGTAGCACTATGGTCCACTTTGTAAAACACATTATGTATGCTTATTGTCAGTTCCAAGAATGATCATTTTTCTGTTTTTCAGCAATGGAATGGTAAAGACACATCTCTCATGGTAACCCGAGTGGTGAACCATCGCCGCTTCTCTGCCACTGTTAGCGTAACGGACACATCACAGCGCAGCACCAGCCGTTACCGCTGCGTCATTCGTTCTGATGGCGGATCTGGAGTGTCCAACTACGCTGAACTCAGCGTCAAAGGTGCGTATAGATACCTGAAAGCTAGTTTTGAAGGATCTAAAATGTGAATGCTAATTTGTAATAATGATCTAAATGCTTTTGGGCCTGCACATGTGGTATTTGATATAGTATGTTCTTCAGTTGTCAAAAACTGAAGGCTGATACTTGGCAATGTGAAGAGTTCATTACAACCTATTTAACTCTATTGGATGATAGACAGTATCTATGACAACAGATATCCTCTTCATGCTGATCAGCCAATCACAGCAAGGAAAAAAGAAGTGTTGTTGGCTTTTTTGTTTGTTTGGCTATATTTAAAACACACTGTTAAAGGTGCAAATTTAAGTCTATATATTCATAATAATGTATTTTTATTTATATTAATATTTCTTTAAAATTAAATATTTTATATTAATATTTGCACTTTTAATAGTATGTTTTAATACAGTTAAATAGAAATAGTAATAGTATTACTATACAAATAGTAAAAAAATTTTCTCCACAATATTTTTCATTGTCTTTGTATACTGCCTGAAACACATACTCACACACACACACACACATTTATATTTACTTTGAATTTATGCAAATCACCATAGCTCACGTTTCATAAATGTGGCCCAGTGTTCAGGGACATTGGCTTTCAAATGCTGGCATGCTCGTTGAGAGATGCTCGCCATAACACACACAAAGCAAACCCACAGCCCAAAATACAGCACTTATAACGTGCATCAGCCGTCAGCAGCAGGATTCCTCCTGAATTGTTACCCACAGAGTGTTCATTATTTCAGCTAGCATTGCTAACGACTAGTACAGAAGCTTTGATTCTCCTCTGTTTCTTAAGATAATGGGGTAGAGCCTCAGCTTCGCTATAGAACCAATGTCCCACTTAAGCAGACATAGCAAAATGCTTTGGTCTCTTTCTGCAAGGCTTGTTAGCGTGTGGTCACTAGACATGAGAGAAAAGCTAGCATCTGTTTGGCTGTAGCTGTGCAGTGTGTGACTTAGCATGGCCAAAAACACCTTTAGTGGTGCTCTTTACCCCCGATAAGCTTTGTCTGGGATTCAAGCTTGTCTGCCCATATGGCGCTTGGAAGTAAAAAAGGAGAAATAACTACAATCCAACAGTTTCTCAGTGCTGCTTTGGAGCAAAGACCTGATTAAATCCTTTAATCACTATAGAGACATCAGTAATTGTCCTTAGTCTGTATTAGGAGCTGCTATTATTCATTTCAGATAGCAGTAGATTAGGTAAAATGGATTTTTACAAAGTAATAAAACATATTTTTTACACGGGAGCTCGTTTCTCATTGGTTCCCACATTTTTGGGAACAGAAATGCTCTAAAACGGCAGCTTGGCCAGACTAACTTTGTTCGCGAAATGAATCTAGCGTCAAAGGAAGTATGGGCGGGCCCAGGCTATTTGTAGCTCACAATCTGTTTAGTTTGAATTTAGGCGGATATGCAATATATGAACTAGTTTCAATGTCAGATTAGGTATATGTGAGTGCTAACTGTGTTAAATTAACATTTCGCACTGTTAAGCATATTTAATCAATCTCATTTATTAGAAATGTGCTAAATTGGGCTATTCGTACAATAATCTGTGAACCTAAACAAGATTTTATATTTCTGTGAGGCCATGCGTAAAAAGCCATCCATATGTTATTGTATGAATTAGTGTCTATTCAAATGTAAAAATGTATGAATATCTGTGAATAATAATGAGGTGATGGTAAGAAATGATTTTTTTAAGGTAGACTGGATAATAATGTAATTGACTAATCATTTAAGGTGAAGTGTGTAATTGCTGTGCCACTAGTGAAATTGCAGAAATAATTAATATTTTTAGATAGGTTTCCCCAAACACTTCTAGCTCCCCTTCTACCATTGTTCAGACCAAACTGATTGTCCCATCTAGCACCGGTTCGAAAAGTTTGTCTGTGCAGATTAAATTCATTCGAACAGAACTGAATCTTTGACTCAGACAGTAAAAGTAAGTTTAAGGCCTGACAAACCTGCGTTACAGTTGGAACCACTCGAGTTCCCAGGTGTACCCAGCATGACGACGGATCTAAAGCTTCTCTTTGCAGATGATTTAGCATTGCTGTCACTGCTAGAGCGAGCACTGCGGGACAGTTTCAAGTCCTGTATTTGCTCTCTAAGACCTGGTTGTCATTATCATTTGGGGGAAAAAAGAAAATGATAGAAACTTCTGAACCACAGAACAAAACTTTGCAGTACTTCAGCAAATTCTTAAACAGCGCTTGTTGGTTATTGTGTTCACGCACTCAACAGATACGACTGTGATTGTCTTCAATGATCATTGCTTCAGGCTCTTCACTAAGCACTCATGCACAAGCACATGGGAGATTTTAAGAGCCACGATACATCTATATATCTGTTGACATGACCTATCAGCTCACTATGACCAATCACTGCTGTTAAGGAATCTGCTCAACAGTGCCCAGATTTGAGCAGGAAATGGGCGTTTTTAAATTTTCAGTACCGAATCGCGGGCGGTACTTTTGTCAATACTACTTCACAGACATCGTTTCATTGTTTATTAGTGCAAATAGCTTATAACTTACAGTAAATATGCATTTTTCTTTTAAAAAAAGAAAAGGAATTTATTTAGCCTGGATGCAGTAATTTGATTAAAAGTGGCAGTAAATGCATTTATGATGTTACAAATGATATGTTGTCCTTTTTTTCATTATGTATTTGAGGCAAGCAGGTACTCTCTTGTCAAGGCTGTTATCTGTCATTTCAAGCCATGATTGATTATAATCCACTTAAATTACATATGTTATTAAAAATGTTGATATTGACGTCGATGTGAGTTACACTGGCTTTTCATGAAATTCACGTTTTTAGGTCAATTATACTTAAATTGTCTTTGTAGCACACCATTTTTGAAAGTTTACATTTAGACTAAAAGGTTAAGCATATTAATTAAATCAGTGTTTTGTGAACCCACACATAGGATTGTTTTTTTGAAGTCATTTAATGTATAAAAAGGAATAGTCTATTTGTTGATATTGTACTGTATGCAACCATAGTGTAAATGGTTTTGTCTGACACAATGTCAAACTTTAGTGACTATTCTAAAATTATTCTTATCTTGATTTATTATGAGATGCTTGCACCACATGATATAAGATGGCCATGTTCAGTTTAATAACTTTGATTATTTATTTTATAAATCACCAGGTTTTTTTTAGCAAGTGATATACTGTAGCTTATTAGTATGTGCAATTGCTGATTTAGAGCATTGCCATTATTTGTGACTAATCCAGTCTGATTTACTGTCCAGTAATGACCCATCTTTGTAATATTAGCATGCATCTGATTAACATGCCAAATCTAGAAGCTAACAGAGGTGCCACGTATAGTTATGTTTCTGGAGCAGCGTGTTTGTGGCAGGATCTGTCAGTGATCACTGCCATCTGGCTTTGCTGAGCTCGTCCTGGGAGGGGTGGTGCTCGCTGGGGCAATATCCCTCAGGCTGTGAGCGCCTCAGGTGCTCAGAGGGTCCAGTGTCATCCTGGGAATTCAGAGGTGTGTGGATGTGTCTGCGTACAGTGTGTGTGTGTGTGTGTGTGATTATAAAAGCCAACAGAGGGGTGATGTATAACATCATTTCCCTGGGGAAATGAATAGAGTGCAAGGCAATATGCTGCACAGCACAGGCATGCTACATGAAATATGCATTAATTAATGCATGCAGTGCCAAAAAATCAGTCCAGGGGGAGGAGGTGGGGGCAGCGTGTATGGCATGAGTGGCATTTGTTCCAGGCCAGACACTGACAATTAATAAAGAGGACTTGCTGGG
The DNA here is from genome assembly GCA_032361065.1 of Enteromius trimaculatus. Taxonomy (NCBI): domain Eukaryota; kingdom Metazoa; phylum Chordata; class Actinopteri; order Cypriniformes; family Cyprinidae; genus Enteromius; species Enteromius trimaculatus. Next base: position 17,510,181 of record JAUMHP010000048.1, on the reverse strand, counting down.
GCGTGACTTTTAAAGGGAGCTGAGCTGAAAAGGCCAAAACGTTGACCTGGTATGAGTGAAGAAGTCCACACTAAGTGGACCTGTAGAGAGATTATTTTCTTAATCAGTTTTTTAGCCATCCTTAATGGAAGATAAAATTATGCTCAATTAGGTGTATTTCTCATACCCCACTGACAGTGTTTCTCATTTTTCTTGTTCGTACCTCATTAGCAATTAAAATATTTTATTTTCCTTTCCTTTTTTAAAAATAAATGTCATTAAATGTAATGATTTCAGTTGTTGTATTTTAAGCCTATAGTTTTCAAGGTTTGTAGTTGATTTTTTATTTTGTTTATGATTTTGTCTCTTACATTCACCAAGGCTGCATTTATTTGACCATGCACACATTAAAACTGTAATATTGTGAAATATATTTTAAATATATTTTAAATTGAGTTTTTTTCCTGTGATTTAAATCTGAACATTAAGCATCAATGTCACTTTCCTTTAGAAATCATTCTAATTTGTTTATATATATATAATTATGAGTGTTGAAAACTTAATATTTTAAAAGCTTAATATTTGTGTGATTGCTGTGACATTTTTTAGAATTTTGTAATGTACAGAAAGTTCAAAAGAAATCATTTTTGTAAACTTTTTAATTTTTCATTGCTGAATAAAAATATTAATTTGTGAACCCCAAAGTTTTGAACTATTTTGTATACATCTGAATATATAAAATAAATTGACACAGTTTTTGTTTTTAGCCAAAATCTCACTAAAGTAAAAGTTTTTCCTCCATTGTCCCAGAGAAACTGTCTTATCATTGCTTTTTTTTAATACAGTAATATGTTGATCAAGTTTCAAAAAGAAGAGAGACACTATAAAAGACTAGGAATATTGTAGATGAGTTGTATAACCGGTTAAGCAACAGAAAGAGAGGAATGGTGTGTAAATACGAATAAGTGTGCTCAGTTTTGGGCAGGTGCCTGAACTGTAAGTACTGGCCATTGCATTCTCAATCCACCATAAAGGTGTCAGCCCCTGAATGTATGAGTGTGTTTGCAGGCTGAGGGAGCGCGGGGGAGTTACACACACTGAGAGAGATTAAAATGGTGAGTTTTATAAATGGGGTGCTCACAGAGGGGTGCAGGGGTCATTAATAACCACCGGCTGATGGCATAGAGAGAGAGCGATAGCGAGAAAGACAGACAGAGGTGCTAGTAATTGTAATGTGAAGGTACTTTCCTGCTGGTGACCACAGAGAAAGTCCCATTATTTGTCATTTTCCTCTCATGTCTCTTTTATTTGAGTTTGCTTTTGCTCTCTCGGGATTTCCTTTCTAAATATGTTTCCCCTATGCATGCCTGTATGTCTGTTTTTGATTGCTTTCTCAGCCCCAGTAACGTTTTATTGCTCACAGGTTGCTCTTTCATAGCTCAGGAGTTTTAATGAGTTCACAATTATGTTTTATTGCAGTACTTGGAAGGCAATAGAGTACAAACAATCTGGTTAGTTTGTTCTAAACTCCTAACCTTAAATATAAAACTTCTGCAGCTAGTTGAGCTTGAATCGCTTTGCATTTTCACTGCGTTTCTAAACTTTAAGATACATTTTTGTTCTGGTAAATGTTATATGGCGACTTAATTTGAAGTTTGAACATCTCCCATTGACTTCATTCATACTGATGTATGAACATATTTATAAGCTGTCAAATGTTACTGACACTCATGATGTCTTTGTGAGATTAGTATAAAGAAATGTAATTGGTCATCTCTGAATAGTTTTCCTTAAAGGGGCCATACGTTGGCACATCAGCTTGTACTTTTACAAGCTGTTTGGACTGAAATGTGTGTGGGGAGTGTGTGTACAGGTAGTTTTCTTTTAATGTAATAAAAATAAGTTGCCCCTTCTGAAATCAAGCCATTCTCGAATGCATGTCGGTGTGGGGTCACACAGACAGAGGCCACTCCCACAATAGTTGATTGACAGCAGCGTGTCACACAGACAGAAATGGTGTCTTACCTCAGACCCGCCCTGAGTGAGCCGTCATCAGACCGAGATGCACTCACCGACATCTGAGTGACTGAAAGCAGAAGATTAACGTTACGTTTGGTTCTGAAGGGAAACGCCCCCTTGATCAACCGGAATGCGTTTATGTTCGCGAGATTCATTCATGATTTTGCCTCACCTACAGAAGCAGTGAGTATAATGTCTTTTAATGAATCTTTGCAAATCCCCTTTCCTAATAATGTGCTAATTAGCAAGTTTCACTATGAATACGGCTAAAAAAAAGATCCTATGAGAGCTTCTGGAAAAGAGGGGTGGAGTCAGCGGAGCTCGTGAAGATTTAAGAGTGATTTCAAAAGCGCTGTTTATGACAGGGTAAAATGAGCGTTTTTAAAACTGTCTTTGAGAAATTTTAAAACAAGCTATATTGCAAAGACCCTAAATAATCATATTAGCTTGTGGAAAACATACAAAACTTGTATGACCCCTTTAATATAGGTCTAAAACATGAAACTTAAAAAAAATCTAAACCCTGTTATTTTACAATCATGCCAGTATTGTTTAGGAAATGCAGATGTTGTTTACATTGTTGTCTTTATTTTAGGCATTTCTCCTAATATTCATTTAGACGAATAAATACAAACAAATTCGATGATTTTTGAAGTACAGTAAGAGTGTAGAAGCGTAAAGTAAATGTGAATGGTAGCTCAGATCATTTTGTGATTACTGAGGTCTCTTTTGACTTTTGATCGCAGACTTTGGTATCCTGGCCACATTTTGAGACCTTGATGAGAATTATACAATTCCACAAAAAAATATAGCTGATGATTACTGAGGTATTTTTCTCTCAGGATGAAGAAACAGACTTCTGAATTTTCTGTCTATTTCATCTCTTTTAGTCTATGAGTAACAACTGTGATGTCTTTCGTGATTTATCTTTCCTGTGGGCAGCACTTTCCTGTCATTACTCTTCGTTTCTGTCTCAGACACACTTGGACGTACAATAATTTTCATCTTCCTGCATTATCATCTTCATTTCTTTTTTCCTCTTCCATTCCTGTTTTCTTTATCTCTACTTCAAGCCTATGTGGTGTCAGAGCTCTCTCCTTTTTCATATTTAATGTATGCTAATCTGTGTTAAGTAATATTCATTCTGACAGTCATTTCACTCTCTCATGTCCTCTCACAATCTCACCCTGATGCAATTTTAACCCAAAACCCCTTTGTGCCTTATTAGCCCATTTATACACATTTGCATCACAGTGTCAGAGGGTGAGATGTGGGAGAAAGAAAAGTTATAGATTTATTCTGGAAGAACCATTTGCACAGGTTATTAAAAAATCTATGGGTTAAATTAGGATTTTGGAGGTGGGAAAACCCATTTATCCGGTTTGGATCTTCCCCGCTGTTATATCTTGATATATATCGGTCAAATGATTGCAATTATTATTATTTTTATGTTTTTGAAAGAAAGAAGTTGCTTATGCTCACCATGGCTGCATTTATTTGTTCAATAAATACAGTAAAATACTTTTTTGCTGCTTAATATTTTTTGTGTAATCCATGATAAGCTATGCTATTTTTAGGGTAATTAAAATAAAATAAAAAATTATATATATATTTGTGAGACCATATATAAAATGATTAATCACATCCAAAATAAATGTTTTTGTTTAAATGTGTGTATTTTGTATATTTATTATGTATGTATAAATATGCACACATACAGTATATATTTATATTCATATAATGTATTTAATATATAAACATAATATTTTTCAGGAATATGTTCATGCATGTGTGTGTGTGTTTATATACATAATAAATATCCACAGTACACACATATTATATAAACAAAAATGTTTATTTTGAATGGGATTAATCGCGATTGATCGTTTTTTTAAATATATATATATATTCAGCTGCTATGGTCCTATTTTCATTGTAAATTAAAGTTAATAAAATTACCATATGTCTATAGAAATCTCTTGAAGTCTTCCTGACTTCAGAATTCTGATTTAGATATGAACTCTTCTTGAATTTCTCAGTGAATCACACGCCTGTGCCTCTCAGTGTGGTAGAGTCAGTGCGCTAGGCTAGTTAGCATGCAGGTCTTGGCGTCCCCATGGTTCATAAAACCCCTTTCTGCCTCTGACAAGACAGGAGGCCCCCAGGGGCCCTTCATCCACACCACACTCTCCCCACGGACTCACATCAGCAGAATAATAGCAATGTCCGTGCGAATGGCTGTGTCCAGTATGGCCTTATTGATATGCTGCTGGTCAGCGTTAGACCTTTCATGTGAGAGTGAATGAAAGAGAATAATATAATGTTGATATAGCTAATGGATTCATAGACAGAGGGATGGCCTCAGGTAGAGGTGCTAATGGCAGGTGACAGCTGTAATCTGGGACTGAACTCCAGGGTGTAATCTGGATCGATTCTCTGGTAGTTGATGAAGGCCATGTGGGGAATATTAACGTACTGTAAAAGAATGCAGTAGACTGCAGAATTTTTCTCTGATCATTACTAACTTCTTTCTGTTGTCCCTAATTAGCATAACAAAACACTGTACTTTTAGTTCTTATTTTATTTTACTTTTAATGTAATTTAATTGAATTTAATTAATTTTATTTTTATTTTTTGCATGGATTATAGTTTATCAAGCGTTTCCCCCCCCTTACATTTTATATGAGAAATTAAATAATAATAATTGTTTTAGCTATTTTGGACCAAACATGAAGCAGCATTCCATTTGTTTTTTTTGTATTTTTTTACAAATTATTATTTTTTTATATATTTTATTACATTTAAGTTTTTTACATGTAACAATCAAGCACTGCACTGTGCAGGTTTTCAGTCTATGTAGAACAGTTTTTGTTTGTTTGCTGATTTTTTAAAGAAATAATATTCCATTTTACTTGCCTTAGAAGTCAGTGGCCTGAGTAGGGAGCTTCCTAGGTTTTGGAACAGAGCTTGTGAGTGGTTTTAGGATATTGGATGGGAATACAGTGAGTTTGCAGTCTGTGAGTGTTGAGTTTCAACACGTACTGTACCTAAACGTCTGCCAACATCGCTGGCCTGTGTGTGTTTTTTTTGCGAGAGGTGTTTATGTGTGTGATGGTGATGCAGAATGCACTGTGTTATCTACACTCAGACAGAGAGAAGTATTAGTGAAGGATTTTGGAAGTCTGTATGTGTGTCCGTAGACTGCCTGCGAGCGGCCTTCACTACAGAGATGGATTAGAGCGCAGTAATACTACAGCCCAGATAAGCAGGAGCCGAAGAGTTAGCACTTCAAACACTCGCAGCCACTTTATTTGTCTGTGTGAATATTTATTTATTTAGTTTGTATTCCATAGCCTCTTGATGCATTGCTCTCCAAATACCCGGCACTTCAAAGTCTGCACCGCATATGTGCATTGAAATACATAGCTTTTTTACAGACTCTCCATCTCATCGGAATACAGTTGTTCAGTTCCCAAAACCTAGCGAGCTGCCTACCTAGAAAGCTTTATATGGCTTCGCAGGTGTGCTACACTGCAGAGAGAGCATAAGGAATGTGAGTCTGACCACTTGTAGAAACGTAAATGGGATGACTTTGTATAATGGCTATAGGAATGTACGTTACACCTTTCAGTTAATAGAGCCATTCATGATTAATTTAGGATACCATTGTTGCTAAACTGAAATATTTTAGTAACACTAAAGTATAGCTATTTGTATGTATATTACCTAAGAAAAAACTAGCCAAGAATGCCACAGAGTGAACTGTCTTGTCTTAATTGGACTTGGAAAACTGTTGCAGGGCATTATGCATATACATTTCAGAAAAACAATCCATACCTTAGCACGAACTCAGTGAAGTATTAATTCAAGAAATCTATGAAATATTGATTTTAAGCACACTTGCTAAAACATTTATATTATGCCTATTATATTTATATTATGCTTACAGTAATTCATTTGGCAAGTTGGATAGTACATATTTACCTGTATACATGTAAATAAATACTGCTGTCAAAGGATTAATTGCGATTAATCAAATAAAAAAAGAAATTACATAATATATTGGTGTATACTGTGTAAATTTATTATGTGTATATATATAAATACAAACACATGCATGCATATATTTAAATATTAAATATATTTAGATATATCAAACACAAGAAAATAAACATGTACATGCATTTACATGCAAATACTTAAAAAATATATACTGTATCTGTGTGTGTTTTAAAAAACAGAGCTGATTTTTGTGCAATGAAAAAAAAAGAATACTCTTCATATATTCCAATATTTTTGGTGAAAACCTTGAGACATTTTTTTTTCAGGATGCACTGATGTCTAGAATGTTCACAAGAACAGTATTTAATTGGATTTTGGTAATAATGTCTTTACTGTCACTTTTGATCAACTAAATGTTTCCTTGCTGAATACTGATACTATACATTCATATTCAAGCTCTACAAATGTTAAACCTCAAGTTTCAAGCTCTTCCAAATCAGATGATTTTCACAAGTTTCATTGAAAAACACTGACTAATATGTTACACAACCAGAAAGGCATTAATGACATCAAAAAAACATATAGAGCAACATCCTCAGATTTTCCTTCAATTTAAGAATTGCATCACATTATGCCAAAAATCACAGAAGAACTTCAGAGCAGTTGCAAAGATCTCCATAGCACTGGCACCAAGACTGCAGCAGCACCCACAAGAATACATCCTCCATACCTGCAGCCTCATGGGAAACAGAGTGACTCACACAGTTGTTGCGACTCATTCGCTTTATTGTCTGGATCAAACCTCGGAAGAACCGCTCAGGGGAAGCAGATGCAAGATGCCAGGATAGATGCAGTCTGTGCCTTTGACCTGACCCTTATCCCTTGATGCAGTATCTCTTTGGAGGTTTGATTCTCTTCGTCAAAATGAGGAACTACAATTCCCGCTTTTTTCTTCCTTCCATCTAAAACCTAATTCCCCTTCTATTTTCTTATAGTTGTGCATCAATGTTAGAAAGGTTTTCGCTGGATGCCCTCACAGAACGCTTTAATCAAAACACCATACTGAGCATTGTAGAAGAGCAGGGAACAAGAGAAATACAGAGGAGGAATGCTGTAAACATACAAGCGCGGTAAGAACAGCGTGAGAGGAGTGAAGGCTCTTCAAACCCTCTTTCAGAAGAAGTACATTCAGGTCTGGACAAATAAAAGCAATGCACGGGGAATGGACGACAAGAGAGGGGAGAGTGAAAATAAGGGAGGAGGCGTCTTTCGCTAGACTGAATTCACAAAAACACCACTGTTCAAAGACGGCATGCTGAGGACACCTGTGCATAAAATTCGAAATTCTGCTCCAAATACATCTCTGAGTGAGACGTAAAACACACACACATACAAATCTCTGTGCCAAAATCTAGTGAGCTGCCTTACTATGTACATACTGTCTATCTACTGTGTACTGTAGATGCTAGTTTACATTAAGAATGGACATAACTACCTTGCCAAGATGATGCCCACAATTAGCGAAGCCATAAAGTCAAGTTTATTTTTGAGATATACATTGTTTTAAAGTAGCTGTGCAAAAAATCATGAAATAAGCTTCACATTTTGTAGTGATATTTAGCCAATTAGAGCTGGGTGATGATATATTTAATACATTTTTTTCTAAATTTTTTAGTGCTGTCGAATGATTAATCGCGATTATGTAAAGTTTTTCAAGTGTTTGTACTGTGTTTATTTTTTTAAGTATATATTAAAGTGGCGTTTATCGGTTTTTGCAAATTCTTCATATATAATTTCTAGGGGTGTAACGGTTCACGAAAATCACGGTTCGGTTCGATACGATACAGTAGTGTCACGGTTCGGTATGTTTTCGATACGGCAAATATACAATAAAAAAATACATTTTTTGTTTTTTGTTAGAAAGTGGTGGAGGAAGCAACGCGCCTCGTGTTTTCCGCTCGTTTTTAGACGCTTCGTGCACGTTAGAGCAGAAAGATGCAGCTCTGCTTAAACAGCTGGATGCTGGGTTGACATGGCAAAGAGAAATGCCTAACGCTACCTGAATGCCGCGGGGATCGTTTGTAATGTGTGTTTTTCTGGTTCTCATCTGTTTGTGTGTGGGAGGAGCAGACAGCGGCTTCCCTGTCCCGTCGTTTGCGCTGCCTTGTTGAGTGTAGCACTGAAAACATTATGTTTTACGCAATTTATTCTTTTTTTTTTCTTGAATCGTTTGGTTCGTATGCGTACCGAACCGAAAGCCTCGTACCGAACGGTTCGATACAATTACGCGTATCATTACACCCCTAATAATTTCACAGCCTAAATAAATATATCAATACTAATTTAGCACCCTGCTCTATTGTGTACGCAAGCACAAATGTTTATGTATCGGTTTTTGCTTCTGTTGAAAACACTGCGGTTCTAGATTAAATCTTTCGAAACTTTCTAATACTGTAGCCATATTCTCTCTTTCTCAGTTTCTGTTGAATTGGTTGTTCTGACAGGCGAGAAAGCAGATTGCAATTATTGTTGTTTCACAGCTACAAATTCCCATTTGACGGTGGAGCTCATCTTTCTCTCCTCCAGCTCTGCTATCAGACAAACCCGGTGGGCTTTGATCAGATAGCAGGGTGGGATTTCTGGAGATTTCTCGCAAATCCAGCTGGTTTTAAAACCTCCCTGCGGACACCGGATGATAAAGGATAAAATTAAAGGGGAGCTCGGCCACATGGACACACATACACCTGCACAGGGACTCCAGGCACCACTTGCTGCTAATATTCCTGAACGTATGGCAAAGTATCAGTGGAAATAGGAATGAACTTTGTGTATCAAGGGAATTTGATAAGAAAAGAGTACTTAGAATTGTGCTCTCTCATGCACACAAACGTCTACACCTGAAATAGTAAATAGTGTGTGCAGGAAACCTCTTATGTCGCTAGAAAATAGGTTTTTCCTGTAGTGAAAAGGGACCCCTGGTGAACGGGTAATGCTCCTTTTGTTATCTGTTTCCATTGTGAAGTTGTGTCTAGCCTGTCTGAGCCTGACATATTTTCTTATTCATTCTCATTTCATGTCTTTGAGAGAATATACTGACATAAGAAATGGAGAACTTTAGAAGTAGCTGAGATGAGCTGAAGTCTTTGTGTCATTCATACATTTGTTTTTGTTCTGCCAGCATATTTATATACAAGGCCTCCTTTAATATATTCGTGCACTTGCAGTTATTAGTCGCTGTTGTTCATGATCCTGCAATATTTCTTTGTTGAGACTGTTGCATCATCCTAAGCAATATGTGATCAGAATGGCACTACAAAGTAATTCATTGACGTCAGATGTTATAACATTCCTATAATGAACATATGTCGATCTCTCTAGTGACGTAGCCACAAACCACTGGGCTAATCAACAACCACATCGTCAAGGATGGAAGCTCAAAATTGTTTGTAAATCACCCGGAGTACAATAACACTCAGCCAATCATCAACAAGCAATCACCAAGATTCAGCCAGTCATCAGCAGCATCCAAAGCTCATTTCAATCCAGCTGCAATCATAAACGCTCAATCCAAAAACGCTGCACTAATCGCCGAGTTTATCAACTGCAGGACCATAAATGCCCACGCCAGGACAATGTGCTGACAAAAAGACTGCTGAAAATGCATTAAACGATGGAAGTGAATTAATGGTTTGAACAAAGGCACTACTTCAAAATTGCAATTTAGATGTGACGGCTACCTTGATGAACAACACGCTGGAGTCCATTCATATGATAAATAAGACATTATTCCTAAGCATTGTTTTGCAGTCATTATTACTGCGGTTTACTATGGTAAACAATTAGTCGTGCTTATGGTTAGGGATTTGAACAAATCCCTGTTCTCAAGTATTACACATATATTTGTTTCCTAAGAAAAAGAAAAGGGCAAAATATCCAATAGGCTTGCATAAAACGAGGAACTAATTTAAAAACCAGAATATTAAAGAGACTATAGGTGGACAGTTTCTACAGAAAATGTTTTTTCCTTCTTACCCTTCTTTTTTCTGTGGTAATCTCTGTTTACTTTTTATTATTATTCCTCCTTCCCTTCTGTTATCGTTTTTATTTTCTCCCACCTTCATTTTCATTTCAAGCACTAAACGCTTTTAAGCTTTGGAGGTTGACGGGTCACGTCTAAACTCTCTTCTCCGAGCCAGAGCGTATCCTTTCCGGGCAGCTGAGGGAGTCAGTGGTTATCAGCTGTGGGTAAATGGGCTTTGGTAATCTGGCTCAGTTGATTACATGGCACAGTAGAGACAGCAGCCTCTCATTAGAGTGGGCCTGGGTGGCTCTTCCATGCTCCGATGAACCCTTCATGCACCGCTACTCACCTCTAACCCTGGATTAGTGTCTGTCTGCACCCTCTCCTGCTGAGAGAGAGAGTGCCAAAAAGACGATTAGAAGATGGAAGACGGGAACTGAGAAAGAAAGAAAGAATTCCGGATTTATTTTTACATTAGGCACGTAAAAAAACAGTTGTTTGAATTTAATATTTTCTTTTTATGAAGGATGGGTTTGGGTGGCTGGACCAGGTCATTGCTAAGGTTCTCTGGTTGGTAGCTAAGCCATTATGTGGTCGATAGGGCTCTTTTTCTTATTTACTTGAAATAAGGAATCCTGTAGAAGGAAGAAAGGAAATAGGGAGAAAGAAAAGGAAGGATGGAGGGAAATGGAGGGAGAAAGGGGGGAATGGAAAGAAAGTTTGAAAAGAAGGAAGTAAGGATGGAAGGCAATGGGGTTAGAGGAAGGAAATAGAGAGAAATGGAGGAAAAGAAGGAAAGAGGAAAAAAAAAAGTAAGGAAGAAAGGAAATGGAAAGCAACCCAGGAAGAAAAGGAGGAAGGAAATGGGAAGGAAGGGTGGAAGAAAGGTAAATGGGAAGAAAGGAAGGAAGAAAGTATGGAAATTTAGAAAAGAATTGGAAAAGATAGAAAGACAGAAATGAAGAGAATTGAAGAGAGTGAGAGAAAAAAATATAGTAATAGTAATGAAGAAATTAAGAGTGTAAGGATGGAATGGAAGAAACAAAGAAGAAAGGAAGAAAAAAAAAGAAATCTTGTTTACCTTTCACAGGCTTGAGGGTAAATCTGAGGTGCTCAAAGGCAGTGAGACAAAGAAGGAAGAGACAGGCAGAGACGGGAAGTTAATGCAGTGCAAGCCGTAAGCTGTCTCCAGTGGATTTAATGTGAGTGGGTAGAAGCAATAGAGAGAGGTAGAGGAAGAGAGCTTAGCTAAGTGTTTAGGGAAAAGCTATAGCCCACCTTCTCAACTGGGATTCCAGGAAACGTTTCATTCCGTTTATTCTAACAATTCTGCCGGCCAAGCAAGTCTGTTTGATATCCCTTAATGAGCTTCAAAGCTTCGGCCGCATGCTTCACTGTAATTCTAGCCTTCATTTTCCTCTCACCATTTTGCACTACAAAAAAAAAAAAAAAATGAAATGATGGCTGAATGCAGTGTAATAGTGAAGTGAGATTGCTTTCTACAGCCCTTAATTGCTCTTTCAACAACTTTTTAAATTTGCTGAAAAATTATTGCCAGGAATGGCTGATGTATTTCAGCGCAGCCACTTTTTTCACTTCTTTCTATTGCTTCTTCCACTGATTCAAATATGTGTGGTATTAAAAATAATAGGTGTTTTGGTAAATGCATAGTTTGCACAAATTTGATTATAAAGCTAATTCATATCTATTGTTTTTTTTTTTTTTTGCACTAGGGTTAAACTTTTTGTTGTAAAGTTAAAAAGAAATAAATATAAAAAACTTTTTGATTCTTAAATTCAGTGCATTTTTAACAGTTATGACTTCTGAGTTTGTGTGAAAACCTCCCAGGAGTATTTGATGGCAAAACCATCTGCCTTTTCTATGATGACAGTTTGTAAGGGGTTGATTGCATGGTGATAGATAAATATTGAACATAAACCAATACGTAAACAACCCTATCTTTTGTTCTTCTTCAGCGCCCCCCACACCCATTGCTCCACCTGAGCTTCTCGCGGTTGGTGCCACCTACTTGTGGATCAAACCAAACGCCAACTCCATCATCGGCGACGGCCCCATCATCCTGAAAGAGGTGGAGTACCGAACCACCACTGGAAACTGGGCCGAGACACATGTCGTGGATGCACCAACTTACAAGCTCTGGCATTTGGATCCAGATGTGGAGTATGAGATTAAGGTTCTTCTGACCCGACCTGGGGAGGGTGGAACTGGACCGCCGGGACCACCCCTCATCACTCGGACCAAATGTGCTGGTAAGTGTCCATACATTCAATTAAAACTTACTTTGAGAAGGAGGTTAAGAGCAATAGAACAGACCAGTGTTTGGACAGTTGGTTGTTGCTTTTCTATGTTTCTCTCGTCCTTCAGAGGCAACATAGTTACTACAATAAAAGTGGCCACTCTATTTGTTTCTTCCATTGGCTTTAACAATGAAAGCAACAAAGAATGATACGTTTTTTTCTGGCTTTAAAAGCAAGAGTAGTGTGTTATTGGTGACTAAATGCTCTGGTCTTTTTTTTGTACTGTAGAAATGAGATTTGTAGACTTTTACGTTGAATCAAACTAAAGGTTTGAAAGTGCTCTTTGTACCTAGTCCCATTCTTTAATAAAAGAAAGAGACTTTTATGGAGCAGTAAGCAGAGCTTTATTTTTTGCTTTTATTGATAGGACAGTATTGTGTAGACAGGAAAGTAGGGGTAAGGGGACGGAGCTGAAACAAAATTTGGACTTACTAAGGTTGATGTCATTTTAGTCCTAAATAGACCTAATAGACTTTTTAATAAGAAATTGATATATTTACTCAAGGAGAATGCATTCAATTGAAGTGAAAATGTTTGTTTTATAGAGTTAGTCATTTTACAGAGTATTCTGTATGTCTATTAATCAAAGAACCCTGAAAAAGCACAAAGGTTTTCAACATTGCTAAAAATCTAATCAGCATATTATAGTGAGTCTGGAAGGATCATGTGACACTGAAGAATTTAGTAATGATGTGGAATAATTTATATTTCAAATATTTTAAATATAAGTCACTTATTTTACTATTTAAATGCATATATATATATATATATATATATATATATATACATACAGCAATTGTAATAATCCAGAATTTTAACCAGAAGTGTTTTTTATGCTTACTAAAAAGAATTACGTGCTTAACTTAGCAACATGCTGGGTTATATTAGAGCACTTAAGTGCTCTATCAGTCAGTAGTAGAAACCTAAAAAGAATCCAAATGAGAGTGTGTTATTGTGAAGTTTCCTGAGGAGAAATAGCGAGAGACTGGGATGATTTGATGTAATTTATGAGGGGGTGAAGGTGTTAGTTGTAATGATAATTGAGATTTCCACTGCAGAACGATGGCAAATTGCAGGAGAGAAGACAAAGGCTATAGGTGGGAACAATTTTCAGACGTAATTATGAACGCAGTAGGGTGGACAGATAGACAGAGACACTTTTGATCTGATAAAGTGACAGATAATGAGATGACGGGAGCAGATGAGAGAGCCCTAGGAAGTAGGGAAGACTGTGATCCAGGTGAAGAGAGTCACTGTGTGTGTGTGTGAGAGAGAGAGTTCCAGGTGAGGGTTATATGATGAAGGAGCTGGATTGTCATTGATGACACAGCGGGTGAGATCCAGAGGGGCTCTTCTGTGTCTCCTCTCGCTCCCTCTGTCTGTTTTCCTCCACCTAAACCTCCTCAGACGTTTCCATTCTTTGACATTAGGATGCATACATGTTTACACGCAGGACATTAAAGGACTTCCAGTGGCAAAGACATTTCACTACAAGAGATGTGCTGTGCAAGTTTGGCAAGAATATAGTAATAAAAAAAGCTTTTTAGATGCATATTTAAATTGCTTTTGAATTGAGCTTGCAGAATTTATATAGCTGTTTTTTTTTTTTTTTTAAGAACAGTAAAAACATGCATGTATAGTGAAGGAGAGCTAAGGTGAAGGTGTTTTGATGATACAATTTTCATCCTATTTGGCCATGGATATGTGTGTGTGTGCTTGTTTGATATTTTTACTTCTCCAGGTGAGGCTGTTCTACATAATCAGTGCATTCATGCAGGCTCACCACAGGTAGCCGTCTATTAAATATACACACACTCGCACACATTTCTGATCCAATGAAGTTGCTTCCAGCCGACAGCACTGATCTTCCTTGTCCTTCCAATTCAATTTTTCTCCTCTACTCCGCAGCACAGGAGCTCTATTGGTATGCTAATACAGTTGCACAGAAGTGTGTCCTCTTTAAAATACACCAGAAGACTGGAGGGTGTCATTGTAGGAGTACAGAAACACACACATACAGCTTGCATGTCTGTTTCAATATTTATTCTGGAATGCAAGGATGCTATTACACGTAAACAATACAACTCTTATACTTGGTGCAGGTATTTGAGCTAAGTGTTCAACATCAGTCTGTAACAATACCTGTTACCTGTAAAAATCTTCATACCTGTTATTTTATAAGTCATGCTTTGATCTGCAAATATAGACCCCACAACATATCGTGTTTGTATTTTATCTTCGTACAGTGTCTGTAATTGAACAAAACCATTGCATGCTCCCCTTGATATTTAAGCTGCAGCCCACCTAATGAGCTGAAAGCCGGGCACCAATTCTGACTCTCGCCCTCAGTCCGGTGAGTTCTGATAGTGGTCTATAAGGGTCTGATTGCATTCAGGTACAACGAAAACCTTCTACGGCTTTATCGACAATCCAAACTGGGTAAAATTGCTGATATAGCAGGAGAATTTGAGGGGAAACAGGAAGTAGAGAGGTCAAAGAACGCAATGATAAGGCTGATTGCAGCAACCATCAAAGCCTTGTGTTCCACGCTTGTGTGTGGAGATCAATGTGAAATCCACTGTCAGCTTTCATCGCATCACAGCCGGGGAAGCATTTTGGGAGTGAGAGGACAGGACAGACTGAGGGATTGGAGAGAGGTGAAGCGTGTCGGAAAAAACATGTGTTTATGAACTGACGGCACTGTCTACCTGTCGCACACGCATGCGCGCACACACAGCGGAGCGGATCTGTCACACAGCGCTGAATAGAGCAGACAGGTGTGGAGGCGCTGTGGTCAGGTGAGGCCTGTTTGAGGAACTGTGTGTGTGCTGCAGGAAAGTCATGGCAAAGGATGGACACACATTGTTCTGGTATTGGACATGCTTCAGTTATTAATACCCATGAGGCAATGCAGGGTGTCAAACTATGACATATGCAAGAGTATTTTATTTAAAAGCGAGTTGACCCTTAGAAACCCGAGCATTAAAAATGTATTTTTATATGTTTACTCATAAAAGGTAGTTTGTTTTGGGGTCACACTTTATATTAGGTGGCCTTAACTATTATGCACTTGCTTCAAATAATAAGTAAAATGTACTTATTGCGTTCATATTGTATTGGAAAACACTTTTTATGCTATTGAGGTGGGTTTGGTGGTATGGGTAGGTTAAAGAATGAGTTAAGGTGTAAGGGATGGGTCAACAGTGTGATTATAAATGTTAATTACAGAAATTAATTAGATGTGTAATTACAAATATGTGTTTTAAAAAAATGTAAGTACAATGTAAAAGCATGTACTGTATGTGCAAAATAAGTCCATTGTACAAAATTATGAATTTAAAAATAAGTATACAGTAGATGAGGCAACCTAATATAAAATAGGACTTTTTTTTTGTTTAGATGAAGCTTGTACTAGATATTTTTGAAATGGACTACCTTTAAAAAATGTTGGTTTTTTTTTTTTTTTCGGGAGTCATCCATTGAATTGATCAAAAGAGACACTCAAGATATTTAAAAAGTTACGAAAGGATTTAATTTGAAACTTTCTGTTTAGAATCTGTAGAATACAGATTTTTTTAATCACATTTTCAGCAAAAGAAATAAATAATTAAAATAAAAAAATAAAGCAGCATAATGGTTTCTAAGAAATGTTTCTTCGTAAAAACATTAACTTATCAACCACAAAATGTCTTTTTTTGTTTTCCCCATGAAAAAAACAAACTTACATTAAACGTTCCAGTATACAATACTTTAGTTTTGTGCAAAGTTGACTAAAAACAAATGTGTTTTAAGTTAGTCATGATGAAAGAAAGACACCCAATATCCAGCTGATATTAACTCTGTAATGATAACACTAGTTGTGTGCGGGAAAGTGTTGGATAGAATACAAATGGAGTTGACATTTGGGATCTATTATAATAACTTTCCTGTAGTCCAGCCTCTCATTCACAGCACTACAGTCCTTCAGGGAAATATCAGCGCTTCCATGAACTTGCTAGCAGGATGTTTGTTTTTATTTCTTCGGTTCTTTCACGGCCTGTCTTTAGTTTATTCATTAATACATTTGTAGTATTCTCTCTTTCTTTCTTTCTATCTTTCTTTCTGTCTTTCCTACAGTACCTACCCTCCACAACTACATCTTTTACAATGCTCTACATCTTCTCTTCTCCTGTTCTGTTTTTGTCCTGCTCCGTCACCCGGTGTGGCACTGTATTTACTGTAGGTGTGGAGATCTCTCATCCATTCTTTATCTTCTCTTCCATCTAGCACAAATGATGGACAGAGTTAGTCCTCTGCATGACTCTCCAGCAAAGTGGATTTATTTGAATATATTTCCACAATAAATCTTCATCCTCTGAAGGGCCAGGAAGACGGAGGTGATAATGTGTGTGTTCTTAATTGCTGAATATCCATTGAAGTGACTGTGGTGCTCTTAATATTTAATACAGCAATTTTTCAAAAAAAAAAAAAAAAGCTCTCAGTGGCAATACCTTTTCATCCTCCGCTATAAATTCTACCCTGAGATCTTAAAGCAAATTTACTTTACCTGTAGACAGTCCTTCATCATCCCTTTCCACTTTTCATGGAAACGCTGTGTGTCCACACACACACACACACACACACAGCTAAGGTCAATTACCATCTCCTCTCTAGCCTGAAGCCATGAGATATAGCCTGTCATAAAGAACCTCTTTGATTTGCTGTGGCCTTTGGGACTTCTTTTTGTTAAATTTATGACATTTTAAAACACCTCCTCTTTACGAGTTAATTACCAACATATTTCTGAGTTAGAGGGCCTAATGTGTCTTCTGGCTTATGTCCTAACATTATGAAGGAATATGTTCGGAGATACCAGCACTCTGCAGTCCATCAGTTAATGATATTATATATATACGCAGAGGTTTGGGCAGCTTTAAGTGTACTTTACTGTCTTTAGTGCTGTTTGTATGGAATCAGGATATGGCCAGCATTAAAATGGCATATTTAAACAGCTGATTTAAGTTTTGATAGTCCTTTTCTTGTTTTTAATGAGCCGCCATAATGCAGCAATGTCATTTTACGTATCAACCCTGGTTTACTGAGAAAATTGTGTTTATGCAAATTGTATTACGTTGCTTTTTGCACGTTTCACAACGCTTTCAAAGTCAACTGTCAATTGAGTGACATAAAGATGTCATTTGGTTTTATGCAAAACAGATGAAAATCTGAGTGCTCCACACTGCAAATGCAATGCTGTTCCAGGTGAGCTAATGAGCAAGTTTACTATATCAAAAAAAAAAAAAATCAGTTCATATGGAGCTTTTGGGATTCAATCTTCAAAATATTTTAGTTGTACAAATCTTGCCAGCCACAGTACAATG
Source organism: Enteromius trimaculatus (assembly GCA_032361065.1). Taxonomy (NCBI): domain Eukaryota; kingdom Metazoa; phylum Chordata; class Actinopteri; order Cypriniformes; family Cyprinidae; genus Enteromius; species Enteromius trimaculatus. The sequence goes on along the minus strand of JAUMHP010000048.1, from coordinate 17,492,482 downwards.
CTCACCACACACCAGCTACAGGTGGAGAGGAGAGAGAGATACGGCCAATCAATGGGTGGGGATTACTGAGAGGCCATGACTGACAAGGGCCAGTGGGAATTTGGCCAGGACACCGGGGTTACACCCCTACTCTTTAAGATGAGTGTCATGGGATTTTAATGACCACAGAGAGTCAGGACCTCGGTTTAACGTCTCTTTCGAAATGAGCTTATGTTGAAACTGTTTTTGAAACGGTACAATGTTGTGGCAAACATCCAAATTCTCATTACCATGCTAAGTGTCAAAGAGTAGCCTTGTGGCACTTATCGGTAGTTAAAGATGATTTAAATTCAGATAGGAGTTAAATCAAACAATAGCCCAGACATTTTTTCCTGAAGGATGGGAATAAAAAGAAGGACATTTTCAAATCAGACAGCAATAAAATCGTCTACTAGCTGATGTAGATACTGAAATAACCTTACAACCTTATGTAAAACAATTACAGTCTCAATAGGACTTTTGTCATGAATGATTAGACCTCAGCGCAGCAGCAGATGACATGCATGTCTGGCACTATTGTCTTACCTGAGAGAAAATAGATGTTTGCTCAGTAATGGAGAACGCAGCCTTTATCATTATCAGTGAGAGGGTTTTCGAAACGCATTATCGACTTTTGAATAAAATTCAGTTATGTGAAAAAATGTGTGGTATCTTACAGTGACAGAATGTTAATGAAAGTTCTCTCTCTTTAAAGGGGCAGTGATGCAGTGTGTTTAATGTGTGTGAACTTCACGTGAGACATTTGTTGGTCAACTTCTAGAAAAGTGTAAACACTGACAAAAAAAGCCAAAAGTGTGCTTTTGGGGGCGGGGCTGCAATTTTTGTAGTAGTAATTATTTTTTTTAGAATAATACTGATCACTATGAGTTTATGAGGCATGTCATTTTAACTTCTTTGATCACTGTAGTTTATTTTTTATGGTGTATTTTATGAGTCTAGATTTTATAAAGTGAATCTTGTTTTAATAAGACATGGTAATGAGGCAGCAGAGAAAAGTAGAGGAAAGAAGAGAAGACAAGATTTCTGTATCGGAACAGAGCAGGCACATAGATACGCTTATATATTCTCTTTCCCAGCACGTCAGGCGGTCACGGTGCAGAGCTGGTGAATAATGCACAGGGGGCAGAGAGAGAGAGAGGATGGAGATAGACAAGTATGGAGAGAAACTTTGTTTTTTAGTGATTCTGAAGTTGATTTGGTTTTGTGAGGCCTCGGCTGTGGAGCCTGTGGCAGTGATTATATTTAAGTCCCTGGAAACTCAAGAATATTATTCTAAACTTTAGTTCTAGCCTTAAAGGCATAGTTCACCAAAAAAAATGAAAATCCTGTTATTATTTATTGCCTTATGTCATTCCAGACCTTCAAAATATCTTATTTTTTGTTCTGCAGAGGAAAGAATGGCACGAGGGCGAGTAAATGATGACAGAGTTTTCATTTTTGGTGAACTATCCGTGTAAGTGTGAATAAAACAGAACGTTTCTAGCTTGTTCCAAACAGAACTACGCTGGTTATTTAAAGGGGTAGTTCACCCAAAAAGAAAATTCTGTCAATTACTTGATTTAGATCCCTTTCATGCCTTAGAAATCATATTGTGTGATTATTTTCCATATAGTGAAAGGAGATGGGGAGACAAACTATAAAAACACCATGAAAGTAACACAAACTTATTGCTTTTATGTAGATATACCAGATCTCATTTGAGTCACAAATCTGTTCTTCCAGTTTTTCTGAACGCTTACTCATCCTTAAGTTATCCAAGATGCCGATCAGTTTGTTTATCCACGAGAACAGATCTGTTGAAATTTAGCATCACTTGCTCGCCAATAAATCCTCCTCAGTGAATGGGTGCCGTATGACTGAGACTCCAAACAGTTGAGAAAAACATCACACTAGAACAGAAGCAGTCCATTACATCAATTAATGTATTGTAAACCATAGTAAATGTTTAAACCAGTATGTAAGAAACAGCCTGAAAAGTGCTATTAATGGAAATCACATTCAAATACAGTGCATCTCATCAAGATGTGGAAATATATTTAAGATTGGGTCTAATCATATGGAATCGGAAGACTTAAAAAATCAGTTTGGAACGAGTTAAGGCTAAATAAATGATGACAGAATGTAATTTTAAGGTGAATTAATTTTAAGAGCCTTTAAGAGTTTGTCCATAGAATAACTACAGTGTGCTGTAATGCCTGTATAAGACATTTCTACACCTGTTTCTGTAATACAGTACAAGCTTGTGTACAGGTTTGGATGCTCACAGGATTCCAGCAGGAGCTGTAAATCCCTCTTGTGCCACGTTTGAGGCCCCATCACACCCCATTTGCCAAACACAGAGTCCGCCCGCCCCCCCCAAGCAACATCAGAATACACTGTATGTCTGCTCGAGTTTTTGATGGTTGATCACACCCTCAGATTGTCCTCTGGGAGATGTTCTCTGAATTATAATACAGTTGGCGTTCTGTATTTTACATCAGCAGCAGTAGTTCCCCTCTCGCTCTGTCATCACGATCTCTCATCACTCATGGCTTTCTGACTGAATGTGACTGAAGGGATTGAGCTCCTAAAAGACTTGCACTTAAAGGAACGCTCCGGGTTCAAAACAACCTAAGCACTGTTGACAGCATCTGTAACATGCCATAGATGATTAGCACAGAGAATAATTGTGACGTGTCTTTGAGTCAATGCTTTTAGAGGTAATATGCAGAACGTATTTTTGTTTAAGGATGAATATTAATTCTTCCTTAAAAATATGGGCTGTGTGAGTTGTACAGATACTTAAATCACTTTTTCTAAGTGAATAAATTGACAGTTTTTGTGATTTTTTTTTTTTTCATGTAATCTGTAATGTTCGCACATATCATTTGACAGTTGGGTTTATTGGCTTTACATGGTCATGAAGAGAAATATTAGAAGTTACTTGCAGACAAACGTATTTTATTTTATCAGTGTCATCAAATATTTATAATAAATATTACAATATTGAAAATAAATTATTGCTTATTAGACTGATTCTGAAGGATCATGTGACACTGAAGACTGTGATTATGCTGTGGGACTTTATTTATATTATTTTTATATTTTATTTTATTTTTTCATGGTAAAGGATGACCTGTGTCGAACCTGGAGCATTTCTTCAGGAGAGAAAAAAACCCCGAATTTATTACAAATGCCAGAAAGTCTTTCTTTTGATTAGCAGATGTATTGTTTGATATATATTACAGTATTCAGTTTATTCTTGTGGTTTAGAGATTTCTGGTAAGAGTTGGTGCTCAGTAATATCAGGTGACATTATTTAAAGATTAATTTTGAAGAAACTGTAATTAATGTTATTGTAAATGTGTTTTGACTTGAACAAAGACCTGGCTGGTTGAGAAATAAAGGGAGAAATTCTGAGTAAAGAGAAGGAGGAGAAGAAAAACATCCAGCATAAATATTAATTTCTCTTTTGTTCAACAAAAAACTACCCCATCAGATCCTCAGTGGATTCCAATCCACCTCAAATTGTTTTGATATTCATAACCTGCCTCTGTATATTAACATGAAATACTTCAAAATGAAATCACCGCAATCCCTGGGGATCATGGGAAATGTGGATTTACCACATTTTATCATAGATTGTATTTAACTGACATCTGTGGTCATAAATCAAACACTAACAATAAATAAATCAAGATCTGTACTACAAGGGACAAATCTAAAATGGTTTATTGTAAATACATCCGAGAGAGAGCAAGAAAACCACAATGAAAATGATCCGTTTTTTTCTTCTAGTTGCACTGTTGTTTAAATGAAACGATTTTCCTCCTATAGGTGTTATTTGTTTGTATTGCATATTAAAATAAAATGCTAGGAATTAAATAACTGACAATATATCAAACAAAGAGGATTGTAGATGTAATTGCCACAAATAGACACAGATAGCTAAACCTAGCATGAGACTGATCTCGAGAGAAGGAAATAAATGAAGAATTTTAAAATCATTTGAAAATGCAGCCACTGTTTCAGTAATGGAGATGAGGGGAAAACGTGCTTTTCCTTAATTAATTTGAACGTCTTAAAGAGGGAAGACGAGGCGGTTTGCTTGTTGGGAGAGTAGCACCCACCGGGCACCAACATATGGAGACTGCGTTTGGCTTTGGGTGACGTTTAGTGAACTTCTCATGATTAAGAGTTCCGATACCAGAAATACCCCACAAAAGACCTGAAGGTGGCCCTTATCTACAGGAGAAGCAGACTTTGTGATTTAGCTCTAGGTTGTGTCCCACTGTGATTCAGCCTTACAACGCCGCGTTCAGGCTCGCCTCGCTGACAGCCAGATGTTGTTCGAGACTGGAGTCATGTTTTCTTGTAGGCCTGGCCTTAGGGCATCTTTCCATTTTGATGGGCTCACAAACATAGAAGAAGAAGAATACAAAAGAAGACAAAGAGGGTATCATTAATTACTCATCCATGAATAATGCAGCTTTGCCTGTCAGATGAAGGCTTTCTGTAATCTTAGGGTCATTATCAGCTGCATTAAAATACGCTTGTTTACAGCATTTCTCTTCTCAAATTAGTGTGGAAATGTATGCCTCTGGGGTTGGACAATAAGCAATATCTCAACAATATCACAAATTTCTTTTCAAATGTCTGGCGTCAGTGAGATTTTTCATTGTTCCAAGCTTCACATGGCCACCAAGGCTGCATTTATTTGATGAGAAATACAATAATATTGTAAAATATAATTACTATTTAAAAGAACTGCTTTTTAAAAAATATACTTTAAAAAGTAACCGGCAATGTTCAGCAGCCAGTATTCAACTATTACTTGCTCATACATTTAATGCTTATGTCTTTCCTGCTTTGCAAAATTAAAAAATTTGCTTTTCTGTGATTCTGTTCTGTCAAAATTGTCTGTTTTGTCACTGTCTAATTAGCTGACTAATAAAGGTTAAATTAGCAGAAATATTTGTGAAACTCTTGAAAGCATCAGTAAGTATTAAGTTCGATTTAAGTTTATTTGTTTAGCACTTTTTATGATACGAATCGTTGCAAAGCAGCTTTATAGAAAATGTAAGTTTCTATTTTAAAGTTTCTACGTTATGTTTAGCAGTAGCTTATCAGCGGTGACTCTCAAGATGATGTACATATGGCAGAAATGTACAATAAAAAGCATGCAGTTAGCTATTGATGTAATCAAACAGATGGTGAACACTATTAACTGCAGCGATTATATGTTGTGATTTAACTTATAGCAAAAATTGGTAGTTATGTAAGTTGTTTTGGTTGTTAAAGGTTGGATCCAGACTGTGTAATATGTTTATAGTGGCATATATACAGTATATATTAGGGGTGGAATGGTACACATATGTCACAATTTTGGTACAACAGGAAAAAGAACAACAAATTTACTATTTTTATTTTAACAGACAGTAGTACAAAAACAAACAAATTCCTACAAAAAACCCAATTCCACCTAGATGTGGGAAACAGTTGAAGTGATCACGCCGTTTCGGACACACACAAAAAAACACTTCAGTTCACTTCCAGCATTGCTAACTTGACAGCACAGTTGGTACTTTATTAAAATAACAGTAAACCAAACATCAGCGCATCCGCCTCTTTGTCACCGTTGGAACCCGACTGAAGTACAAAGCCTATAATTACCATAATAAATAGTAGTTTAGCATTCAAATACGTTACATTGCAAATATGGAAATATTATGGAATATTTGGATTTGTGCCAAATGAGAGCGGCAGGATACACAAAGCTCCATTTCACAAACAGTTGAGAGCACAACACTTTGTCAATCTTTTTAACACACACATTCAGAATTAGCACATGGCCACTGTCTAAGGAGCTTTGTTTTTAAGTGCGCAACCACCTGCATTTACTATTCTTTTGCCGACGGTTATAAAACAGAGCTGCATTGCTACAGGCGCCCCCTTCTGGATTGTGGGTGAATTGCCAGTATTCATTGTAATGGTGCGTTCACACCAGACGCGAATGAAGCGTTAAACACAAGTGATTTACATGTTAAGTCAATGCAAAGGCACGATTAGACATCCTGCGGCACGGTTCACGCAAATGACGTGGTGCGGATTGAGTGTGTCGCGTGAAGCGCTCAAGTTGAAAAATCTGAACTTTGGCGAAAATTTGCACCACATTAACCAATCAGGAGCTTGCTCTAGCAGTGATGTGATTACTAGCAAAGGAGGCAGAATTCTGAAACTATGGAGGACAAAATCATTGTCACTGTATGTGGAGGAGCTGTACTACACATCTTCGTACATTAATATAAACAGGAATAAAAAGGAAATAAATACCAATTCCAATTCAGTTAGATTTATTAAACCAAGTTTGCCTATTAGATATGATCAAAACTCGCATTTGCTGTGAAGCGAATTTCACGCTCGAATGAAGCGAGTAAACAAAAAAAGGTTCCAGTGTCCAACTATGTGTGAATAACGCGATTTATTTGCGCAAGTCGCATCTGGTGTGAACATAGCATAAGGCCTTGTGCACCGCACTGAGATGTCCGTACCATGACAGTTTGGGGGAAATATTTGTATCGTTCCACACTTAATATATACAGTATATAAATATACACATACAATAACTCCATCAGATGCCATTTTCACTGTTAATTCACATACATGGGTTGTCGGTAGGCTATGAAGTGTAATTCTGGTTTGCACCTTTTAATACAAATTTTTAGTCCTATTTCTCTATATCTATCTCCCATTCTACTTCCTTTCCTCTCTGCATGACTATATTTGGAACTGTCAACCAGATGTGCTGTGGGTTTTAGAGCGCCGCATTCTAAAATGAGCCGTTAGCGAGCAGGTACATAAGCTGCCAATGACAATGTCACATTCTCAGCATGCAAAAAACGAGGAGTCATTAATAACCAGGCCAGGCAGTCTCTGTGCTCGGGTGGTACGCTCACCACTGCACATTAAAAGAGTAACAATGATTTAATCGTCAACTCTTCTGTGAATTGTTTCCAGGCAACCTGTCTTAAATGTAATGATCTCAGTTTGATGAAAGAACTGGAAGGAGACTTAAAAGAGAGCGCGGTGCAGCGTGGGGGGCTGGAAGCGGAGAGTTTTGCTGCGCTGTCAGATTTTTTTTGTCTAGAAAAGTGAAGTGTATTCACGGAGGACGATGTTTCGTGAGACGTATCGGCGGGTGTTCTCTTTCTTTTTTATGGTGCGTTTTGTTCAAGCGCTTGTTGTTGCCTGAGTCGACCTTTTGTTTAAAGATCAACATATCTGTGCAGGGATTAGATAGTTCTCCAAATGACTGAGAGAGATGGTAGAAGGTGGGCTTACCTTGAGGGGAATGGCTGGCTAAAGAGCTGTTCGACTGGAGAGCAGTAAAACAATGTGAAGAAAGAGTTTTGGAAGGGAAAAGCGAGCACAGCCCTCTTCTTTAGCTCCCTTTGGAGCTGTCACCATGTCTTGACACACATGGCTGCAGATAGCATGCTGACCAGAGGAGGCTGACAGGTGGAGCTGCCCCTCTCATTCAGGCTTCCAGAAACACCTCCGAAATACACGACGCCAGGCACAACCATTAAAGTGTGTCCAAAAACCACACAGAGACAGAGTGGAGAGGGAACAAAGAGATGGGATAGTTTCCTTCACAGTAGACAGGTATAAATGGAATGTGGTGAAAATGAAATTACGTTTGTAGTTGGCTTGTCAAACACTACAAAACCGCATCATGTGGTTATTAGTGCTGCATGCGTTGTAAGTTTTTGGATACAGTACTTATAGATGACTAAATATCAATGCATTCGATTTAGAATATAAAAAGGAAGCTGAGTGGCATATATTTAAGATGACACAAGAATAATTTAGAATTTAAGTTAAAATCCTATAACTTCATTTTTTTTCAGAAATCATGTTTTTTTTCTGTTTAATATCAATCAAACTGCAGTTAGGTTGTTTTGATTATGTAAACAAATACAAAATTAAAGTTCTTTGAAATTAACCTTATTAAATGTTTTAGCTTTTATTGTCAGCTGTAACGAAACTCCTCTCAGCTACATGTAGCGTGTATTTTTAAAGTGAAAACGGCCTTGTCACCTGACCTCAATACAGCGTGCTGATTCGCTAAAATGGACTTATCAGCTTCTGTTCAGAAACAACAAGAGCTCTTGTCGGTTTTTGCAGTAAAACATGAACTTGCAATGCCTTGAAAGTGGACAATACTGACTTTTTTGACATGATTGATGTTGATAATTTAGTTCCATTTGAGTTGATTCAGTTAGATTCTGATTCTCATCTGGATTACATTTAAGATGATTCCGACTCATTTGGCTATATTTTAGTCATCTTAAATAATGTATATATGAAAGTCAATATATTTCCGCTAAATCTGCCTGTAAATTACACATTACAGTCTAATTTTGAAGCAGTTTTTAAATCGGCTCATAAGAGTCATTTGTTTTTGGAATTAGGTGGCATTTGTTCCAAAGTGATTTACTAAAATGAACTGGCTCATAACAGTGATTTGTTGGTGAATTAGATTTCACCAAAGCTACACCGTACAATAGCCTTCTTTTGCATCACATTTAGTGCAAGCTCAAATGTAAACCAGACAGGCTTTCAAGTGTTCAAATACTTGTTGGATTTGTTCTAGTTTTCAACAATTTCAAATTTACTTAAAGGTGCAGTGTATAATTTTTAGCAGCATCTAGCGGTTAGGATTCGAATTTCAACCAACTGCTATGTCCCCCACTCACCCCGCCCTTTGGAAACGCATGCAGAAGCTACGGAAGCTGACACAGGACAAAAATGTCATTGTCTGTTACACCTGACAAGTAAAAAAGTGGAAGAGCCACACCAATATTTGTCTGGGATTTCTGCCTTCGTCTGTCTGCATCAAGTTTTCTTTTTCTTACCGACGGAGACTGACGCTCTGCTGGTTCGTCTTGCGCATAATATGCATGATCCTGCATTTTTATTTATTTTTTGTTTCCTTTTTTAAATTTCCTTTATCCTCTTACATCCACCAGAAAAACACTACTGACTTGATTGCTAATACTACACTAATACTCCTCTCAACAGAATTTTGGAGAAGACTTCAGTACATTTTTCATCAATTAATTATATTTCAGACTTCTGGTTTTCATTTCAACACAACACACCTGGTCCTAGGGTCTTTTACTGTTTTTCTCTAACAGTATGTTATATTGCATTTCTGCCAAATATTACACGCTGCACTTTTAAATTATAAGCAAAAACTGATTTTTGATAACAGAGTGAAGTAAAACAAAGACACTGCTAAATGATGCAATCGTTTTTTTACAGTTGTTTTTTATTGCTCTTTCTCATATTCAAAAAGCTTTGAGTTAATATCACAGATCTACTGAGGCGTTTGGGTCCCTGGAGACGGCTCGGAGAGACTTCATAATTCACGCATAGCAATGTGCTCCTTGGCCTTTTCCAGTCGAGGTCATCTGGGACAGAAAGGTCTTTCTCTCTCGATAGGAGGGGAATAGCAATATTGTAACCTTTTTCAGCATTTGATTGAACGGGCAATTAAAATTTATGTCACGTAACTTCATACTAGCACCATTTCAGCTGAAGTCTTTGTTCCTAAGTACATTATTTCTCCAGAAATAATTATATTTAATAAGACGCTGACTAAAAAATAGCAAAAATTCAACTTTATTCAAAAGTGCTTCTGACTGAAGTCATTGTCTGCTGATGTAATTGGTTCCTTGTTGGCTATTTATGAAGTATTTTTGTAATTAAATACTAGCATGTTGTTTACTGTATACTGAATATACACTGTATACAGTCATCGACTATTTGTTTAAGTTTTGCAGTTTACTTTTCAAACATTAATATGCTTGACTGTCACATAAACAGTTAATTTGCAACAACCAAATGCATCCATCTGAATATGTATGGATGGTGCTTTAAAGAAGAGTTTAAAAATGCGCCTTTTTTAAGAGGGTTTTTATTGGAGAGGGTAGTTACCGTGAAAACGCAGATAAACTACTAGACCTAACTAATCAACTTGTTGACTTTCTCGACCTACTGTATCCCTAGTCCAATCAAATGAGTGCAGTGTTCATCTGACACTAGAAATGGAAGGTCAAGTTGAGCGCAGTGCACTCTGGGATACGGTATACTACACATTTGCGTTAAGATCATAGGTCAACGACGCATGAAAATGTGCATACTAAGAACAAAACACATACTACTTTCTTTAGAAATACTAATAGTAAGTCAAGTCGTAAGTTGATATGCAAATTGAATGCAGTTGAATGAACCATAAAGCATCAATGTTAATTATTCCTGCTGCTGGGCAAGCATATAGCAGATTACACACACACATGCATTAATATTTTAATGCTAATTATAATGTCTGTCTGCTGTTAAGAGAAAACAATCATTGTATGATGGAGGAATTAAATAGTGTGACATTGAATATGCATGAAAATGGGTTTAATAATGTGATGTTTTGGATTTATGTTTTTTTTTTAATTATTAGTTATTTTTTTTAAATAGCTAGACATTATTATCTGCTATTGTAGTTTTTTGCAGTCATTTCAGTTGTTTATTTCCAGGCTTTTCATGAATCCAAGGCCAGAAAGCCCGTCAACAAAAAACAGGAACAAACAAGTTTGTGAGGAGACAAAGCTTCATTTTTTTTTTAATTCACATAAAAAAATGTTACGCAGAATTGAATGGAATGTGATTGTACAGTTTCTTTGGCTGTAGAATTAGACTTCGTAATGCTAGTTTACCCCAGCGATCCTCACACAGACGCACACTGAGAAACACCACGCCACGTCTTGTACGCTCTCTTTGATGTCTGCTCAAACCTCTTTTGATTCAAAAGCTCTCCAAGTCTTTCACAATTGCCATCACCCCCCCGTCATCCCCCCTTCTACGACAGATTGCTTACATGCACTCCCAGTCTTTCCGTAATGTCCCGAAACCTCCCGCGGAGTTCATGAATATAAGCACTTTTCCCCTCCACTCTTATCCCAACTCCCACCGATCTGCTCTCCTCCTCGCCGCCCGCCGTTTGATATATCATGATCCTCGTTGCGTGAAGTCATTACGGCAGGAAGTGGAGAGCGAGGCAGTTCACACTGTTTTGCTCTTGGATGGTTTAAATGATTGGAATCCTGGAGCTTATGATTGACTAGGGAAGAGGGAAGGGTGATTGCTTTTTTCCCCGTCCAGCGCCCAGTTGAAGGCTAAACAATAACAAGACAGACTTGGAGTCATCTTTTGGGAATGGATTGTGTGAGGGTGTCTTATGGCTTTTTGTTTTATAACTCCTATGTGTGTATTGTTTTTTTTTTTCTGCAGAGATTTTCAGAGATTTCTTTTTTTCTGTTGTTTATTTTTGTGGAAACGATGTACCAAGAATCTCTCTGCTCTGTGTCTGTTTTCAGCTCGTTTATGACCATCAAGTATATGTGGATGAATGCTGACATTTTAGGAAAAAATATTGAAACACCTGAAATTAAAATCAAAACTGATTTGTAGCGTTGAGTACAATAGTATACAAAACTAAAATGAAAATACTAATATTTCATGCTGTTCATCGTGACTTAAAAGTTAACTTTTATTGACAATTTAAAACTTATAACTTTTTACTTTTTTGTATTTATTTATTTGTTCATTTATATTAGATTTTCTTTTTTAATGTTGCATTCTTCTGGGTGTAATATTAATAAACCTATGTGGCTGAACCTATTAAAAAAAAGGTTCTTAGGGCAATTAAACATCTGAACTACAGACCACAATATCCGATTGCACTGATATCAGTTTGCATCATCTGAAAAATTGTGTAAAGTGAGAAAATGAAACCAAATTCCCCTCTAATCTGTTCCCATAGCAATGAGGAAAACTTGAGAGAGAGAACATCACTTTATGTCAAACTGTTACAGTATCTTGTTAGATGAGCCAACAAAAAACTTTATTTTGATTTATTTATTTATCGATTGGTCAATTGAAAAACTGCTTCTCTTTCAGACCAAACACAGTTCTCAGCATCTCTCAGTTAAGCCCGATTCTGCAGCATTCTCTCTTGAGTGCAATGTTCAGTGTGTGTTTGTCTTCCCGTCTGTTAGTAAATAGTTTGCTTGACAAAGCAGTCTCAGTTATTTAGACTTTTTTTTTAAAAGGTCTTTTAAGCTCACCAAGGCTGCGTTTATTTAATACAAGTGAAAAAAAAGAGTAAAATGTCATTTATTCCTGTGATGCAAAAGGTAATTTTCAGCATCATTACTTCAGTCTTCAGTGTCCATCCTTCAGAAGTCAATTCGAATATGCTGATTTGCTGCTTGAGAAACATTTCTGATTTTTATCACAGTTGTTCTGCTCAATATTTTTCGTGGAAACTGCAATACAGGATTCTTTGATCAACAGATCGAATAAATGAACAGTATTTGTATGAAATCTTTTAGAACATTGGAAATTGTCCCTTGTAACCAATTTACTCCTATTGCAAAATAAAACTACGATTGATTCATTAAAATAAAAGAAGTAAAACTTTTTAACCCTGCTGTATACCATGGTTTTGCAGTTTAAATCTTAAATGTCCAACTACTACAGTATTCTTATTTTTTAAGGTAGCCATGATAGAAAAGAAAACATGCAGTCAAGGGTTAATTATTTAGGATTCATGCTAAGCATTATAGAATTGACAGTATAGTGTCATGTGTGGCTGTTGGAGGTTATTGTGTACTGCAGGATAAATCACAACAGCAAACCCACAAAGGGACGACCAGACAGACGGCGGTGTCGGCCTCACAGAGAGTATATTCCTTTTGATCTGCTGAGTCTCTGTCTCCGTTTCCCCTGTTCCCCTTCCACTATCACTTTTTTCCCTTAAGATCATCAGTGTGAAATCACAACCAAATGTATTTTGTTGCCTTTGAAACTCTTGCTGATGTTGCCAGCTGCTGCCCCTCGAAGGAATAGTTCACCCAAAAATGATGAAATCATTAACTCACCCTGTTATCGTTCCACATCGTGTGCCTGTCTTTCCTTCTTCTGTAGAACACAGAAGAGTGATTTAAAAAATGGCTAAATTATCGTTTTGGGTGAACTATCACTTTAAATTTTTTACTGCATGTACTTTTATGGTGTGAAGCTGCAACTCAGCACTTTAATGAAACATCCTTCCCCATATCCTCATAAAAATCGGGTTTTCCTCTTTAAAAAAAGTTCAACTTTGCCACACGGTGACACTTGACCCTTCAGCATGCCCTTGGCAAAAATGTAACAGCGCAGTATAGCAGAACTTTGCTTTGCTGAGTGTTTTAGAGCTCAAAGCTGCAGTCGAGGTGAAAACTGCTTATGCTGAAGCAGTATGTACTGTGTGAGGGACCTCTATGTAATGTTTGTGACTGCTGCAGTCGTAAAAAAATATTCTTTAGTTGGGAAAGTAACTTGACACGAACGTCGAGTCCCAGCGTGATACGCAAGCTCTTGCCGTTTCACTTTGACGCGCGTCACCTAATTAAAAGAAGAAGTTTTAAAGTTACATCCAGACTTAAATGCTAAGTATTGTTTACTGCAGCTACAAAAAAACAGACAGTAATTAAAAAACACTCTGGAGAGAAACGACCCAACATCTGTTCCCAGTGTTAATCTAATTGATTTGAGTAGTGTCACTGCATGGGGTGAGTCGAGTCTCTGGGACAATTTGGATATCAGATAGTATAATTGCATTGACTGCCCTACAGTGCGTACTTCCTGTCCACGTCCAATATTCTTAAATTGTGTTAGGTGCATGTTTTCTTTTTTTTTTCAATGACTTTGTTTCAAAACCTGAAAGCTGCCTACAGTAGCTGGAAGGCATTTTTAGGCCTTGTATGCGCACAGTACCTCAGGACCAGTTTCATCAGCAGTCTGTGTAGACAGTAAACGACGAAGAAGATCACTGGGTTTTGGAGCAAAGATTTTATACAGTATTTTATGTCCATCCACACACTCTTTTCTTTGAATGAATGGGTGTTTGGAAGGTTGGCCATGTTTTCATGGGACCGATTGTGCCACTTTGGCCTGCAAATGACCTTAGGATGGAAGGTTTAAGTGCAAACCTTGCAAAAATAGCTGAACATTTTCTTGGAATGAAAGCACAAGACTGTTTAGAAGTGTAATAAAGCATCTGTCGGCCTGCTGTGTTTTATTGTTCTCTGCAAGACTCGCAAATGACAAAAAAATCTTGTGATGTCTTTTTCTCTTTCACATTTGTTTTTTTATTTTATTTTATATAGTTATTCATTTATTAATTGTTTAATTTTATTTAAAAAAATCAATTGTTTTATTAATTTATTAATTTTATTATCAATTGAATAATATTTTTATCTACAGTATATATATATTTTTTACATTTGTTCTATACAGCAGATGACTTTTGGAGTGCTTTCTTTATTTCAAAAAATACAAATGGTTCATCATGTCATTTTCAGTGCTTGACGCTGATATCTAGAAAGCAGAACGGCTGTTGGCCGATATATGGTACAATTTCATTATGGCGAATGAGAACCATTTAGTTATTAAATTTCATTTTTCACTGTTGTTTTCCACCGTTGTTCATTCCCTGCCTCATCTGAATATCTCTGTTTAAAAAACCCACGCAGCTGGGTATGGTGGACACCTATTGATATGTTTATTGCTTGCAGTTTCCCCTGTCGCTCCAGAGAGAGCGGGAGGGATGGTGGAGGTGTGATAAATGTTGCGGGGCGTTTGGGTCTGAAGAGATCGCGCCAAAGCAGCGCAGCAGCAGTACTGAAGATTGATTTCTCTTATGCAATTCTCCCCAACGTCTGCGATTAATGACCCTCTGCGCTCGCCATCCATCAGCATCTCCCCTTGCTAAACTACACCAGCCCTCATCCAGGCTCCAAAAGCCCACCTTTAGCACCATGGCGTACCCCGCGGCCGCGCATTAGCGTGTTGCTAATGCTCTCACATATTCACCTCTTTCTGTCAGATTAATGACGATGCCGTTTCCCCGCACCTGTCCGCCAAGCAAATCCCCTGCCCACCCGACACCTTCCCCTGACGGGGGGCTTCGTGTTGGACACAGACCCTCAGTGGCTGAAAGCCAAAGCATTGCCTGATCGGACATATGTCTGTACTTTTATAGCTAATCTAGTGAGGCTTAGGATTTACAGTCTTAAATCTGCTTAGAATGCACCTTCAAATGGGAAGCAACTCCGATTAAACATAGATTAGCCATAATCTGTCCTTCAGGAGCAAAGAATTTGGGGCTTTGGGTCATTTGTTGTTATTTTTCAGCAATTTACTCAGCTAGAGTTCAGCTTCAGTACAAATCTCCCACAGAGAGCCTAATATGAGGCTCCTGAATAGGTACAGACAACAAAGCAGTATCTTTCTTGGTTTGCTTGATCTTGAATAAAATGCTTTGGAATTTGTTAGTCTAAAACTCTCATGTGTAGGAGCCATTGATGACTGAGCCATTAAAGCTGAAAAACGCTGATGTCTGTCCTAGACGTGACACAGTTCTCACAATGCTCAAATTGCTCTGCACCCAGGAACTTTCAGAACTTTGAGAATGAAAGCGCCCTATGAGAGCTGCCATGATCTACTGTAAACTATCGTAAGACGCTAAAACTCCTTTTCACTTGCGGCTCCCTCAAGATTCACCCAAGGCCAAAGTCAAAGCCCAGTCGCCTGCCTCTTTTCTGCTTTTCTTCTAATCTGGAGGAATTAGTGTGAAAGATTTTGTCCAACAACCCCTCTGGATCCACTGGCGAGTCTGATACTGTCTGTTTCTCAGCTCAATATTGTTCTAGGATCACATATACAACAGAGAATAGTCGTAATGCTGTAGCATTTATGTATTGACAGTTCTTGGGATTTTGAATACGAAAGTGGTGATATGAGAAAAGAAGATTGACACCATCTAGAGAGCAGGTTGTCCAAATATAATGCTGAAATATAAGGAATGCTTAATGCTATAATGTACTGTACAGCGAGACAATCATTGCTGATTTTATTGTTATTATTATTATTTTTTGTGATAATGTCACAGTTACCAAATAAATGATAATCATAACATATTGTGCCACACTTATATATAAGGTGGCCTCAACTACTATGTGCTAACATAAAAAATAGGTGCAATCTATTTATTGTGTTCATATTGTAATATTGCAAAACACGTATGCTGCTATTTGAGTTGGTATACGGGTAAGGTTAGGGACAGGTTTGGTGGTATGGGTAGGTTTACAGGTGGGTTTTGGTGTAAGGGATGGGTAAACAATATAATTATAAATGTAAGTAGAGAAATTGTTTACAGATGTGATTACATGAAGAATATAAGTGCAATGTAAACACATGTATGTACACTATAAGTGCATTGTACCAAATGATTAATTTCAATTTAAGTGCAAAATCGTTAAGGGCACCTAATATGAAATGGGACAAAATATTGATTTTAAATTATTTTGTGTAATATTTTTCCGCAGAAGGCAACCATTAGCCAATCAGAATCAAGTATTTCACACCATGTGATGATAATATTTAATGATTTCAAATGGTTATATTGTAAAATATTTTTCAAATAAATACTGTGCTTTTTTTTAATCAAATAATAAAACATTGATAATAATAAATACATAAACAAACAAAAAGACTGAAATAATAATGCTGAATGTTTAGCATTACATCATCATGATTGCAGTTTAAAATGTAGAGATTCAGGTTTTTTACTTTCTAACAATTATCAGCAATTTCCCTGTTACTGTTGTGTTATTATTACTATTTAGTGTAATTTTTTTAATGTAATCAAATAAATTCTGCCCTGGTGAACAGACTCAAAATGAAACTAATACCTACTGTACTGTACCCCTTTTGCAGTTTCCTTTTCTTTAAGAATGAAGCCTTTTGTGTATGTAAATCAAAATAAACTGCCCATGTAATAATTTCCCACCATATTTATCCCTACAGATCCAGTCAACGGTCCCCAGAACGTGAATGTGGTGGACATCCGCGCCCGTCAGCTGACCCTGCAGTGGGAGACCTTCGGGTACGCCGTGACCCGCTGCCACAGTTTCAACCTGACCGTTCAGTACCAGTATGTGTTCAACCAGCAGGAGTTTGCTGCTGAAGAGCTGATTCCGACCTCCTCTCATTATACTCTGAGAGGACTCAGGCCTTTCGTGACGGTCAGGCTACGACTGGTGCTGGCCAACCCCGAGGGCAGCAAAGAGAGCGAGGAGATCGTCAAACAGACTGAAGAAGACGGTGAGTGGGATTACAAAAGAGGATGCAACCTCATAGAAATTGTAAATTACAAAACCTTTCGTTTTTACCTGCATTAAATATTCTGCCTTTAATTAAGTGTCAGGCAACAGACCCATCCAACTTAGGATGCGTTGATCAAGCACTCAGTATTGGTATTTGTCTGATAGAGGTTTTTTTTTAATCACGTAACAGTCATCCCTATTCCAAACCCCTCCACAATTTAAAAATAAAAGAAAAAAAATAAAATAAAAGAAATTACAAATGCACCAATGCTTGTTAACATAGTCCTCATGGTTCACATCGTATATAAGAAGAACATTACCATGGCTACTTAACAATAAATGAACAAATAAAGAAGTGGACATGCAATATGTGGAAATTATTTTATCTTGTGAAACGAACATGACCATGGAGTGCTATGAGAGACATGAAACCAGCACAGTATAATTTACCGTACAGTTTAATGGATATTATACAAATAATATTTGATAATTCAATCAAGATCAAGTGTTCCAAAGAGTCATGCTAATATTTTTTTATTATTATTATTGTTTGCTGTGCACTCTTTCTCTCTCTAATGAAACTCATGAATCAGTCTGTATTTTTTTCATTGACAATGTTGTATTGAATATATTTATTACGTTTTATATTGACAGCAAAACTCTCAAAGCAACTATATTTAAAATTAAATAGCTACTGTTATATTCTGTAAGTGCTGGTTTAGGCTAATTAGAGAACTTGGGTAAGAGTTATAAGTGTGAGCATTATAATACATTGATTGTCATCTCATTGAGTTGATATATTTTACTTGAAGGTTGTTCGAGGAACATTTTAAATGGAGCTTTGTTAGGTGCAGAAATCGTTAAACGCTTGTTCTTGGCATTAAATCTTACTAGACATTAAAATTAAACAAGAACCACAGTAATAACTACTAGCCTTTATTGGAAGAATTGTACATTGGAGATTAGAGGTTAATTCTTCAGTACAATAAAGCAAAACACAACTATTATAGGCTAGAACATCCTTTCATATCCAATATTCAGCATCAGGGACACTGATATAGCTAATGTTGACAGTTGTAGATTTCTACAAATTAGTTTCACAACATGCGTGGCCCTCGCCACATTCTCAAATGTGAAAATGGGAACAGTTCAACGACCTCAGCCCATTATTTCAATTATCCTACATTTTAATTAATGACTCTTACCCCTGGATCTTGAGGGCTGAAGGGCTGTTGGTTTCGTTTTTTAAGTCTTTGTCTTGGAGCGCTTACCCGTTCTTTTCAGCTGAATGCAGTTCTGAAGCTTTTCAGAGTGCAGCCGTGGAAATCCAGTTATCTTTTGGGAAATTCTATTCAATAGTGGTCATTTAAAATGACTTACTTTTGCACCGTGGTCAAAAATAAACAGTGGATATTTTTTTTAAGGTAACTAAAACTTACTGCATTTATCCTTAAGATCAAATATTTTTTGATAAAATAAGCAACTCAAAAAAGTTTTGTTGTAACTATGTAACATTTTTAACAGAATTCTTGATGACTAGAACGTTCAAAAGAGCACTGTTGAAATTTCTGTAGAAATTACAGCATTACTCGCAACTGGTTGCCAATAACTTACTGTAGATTTAAATTTATGTTTTTTACTATAAATGAACATTAAATATTAACAAATGGTTATCTTTACAGGACAAATTAAATAAATATAACAGCCTCATGCAAAGCATTTCTGGAAACCAATTTCAGAAAATGCCCTTTATGTTTTTAATAGACTAAATCTATAGTAAGTTACTGGCTGCGTATTTTATTTTTTTCAGGGAATGGCATTTATTTGAAATAGAAATCTGTTGTGACACCTTAAATTAATCTGCCATTTTTTACCAATTGAATTAATACTTTCGACCTCCAAAAACGTAAAAAAAAATGAAGACATAAAATCTTATTGACCCTAAGCTATAAAACTGTTGATATACAATTACAACTGAATAGAATTCAGTGATGGAGTGCAACAGGTCTGTTTTCCAATGGCAATCCCCTCTAATGTAAATTATATTTTGTTGTACAAATTAAAGTTTGGTGCAGCTGTTATCAGTTGATTTATTTCCACTCATAAAGTAAACAAATAAATCAATATTTAATTAAATGACACACATTGAACTGTTATGTAATGGTGAAACAACCATCACTGCTGCATACAGGAAGTCATACTTTTGTAAATGATTTGGCAACAATTTGAGTGTTTTAATAATGCATCCTCTCCGATCTCAGCAGTTGTAACTCTCACAGTGAAAGTGTTTGTATTGTCTTGTGTATTTGAGAATCACTGTACAGAAGTCAGATCCACTCAGAGAAGTAAATGGAAACAGAATTGTTAGACCGTAGGACTGTTGTGCTCTTCCCGAAAAAAAACAACAAATATGAAACAAAGATGATGAAAGCCCTCCTCCTTTAATCCATCCGTTCCATTGATGTGTTACAGTTAAAAGGAAATCCCAACGTAGAGCATGTTAAAGCTTCACAGTCTGTGAAAAGACACAGTGTTTCTCAGACGAAGGGCTGGTTTGCAAGCGGCGCTTAATTCGAAAATTTCCCAGAGGGAAGCGCTCAGCCTCCATTTACAATTAATTTCTCCCAGCTTGTTTTTAATGCTGAGCAATAAAAACGTGCGAAAATAAAGCCAATTGTCAGGCCTTAGATTATTAGATTATAGCGTATAATTCAAGCTCATCTCATTATCTTTTCATTTTTTCTCTTGTTCTGATGAGTCTGTTTTGATCTGGATAGAACTCTTTTGGTTATTCAGTATCTGCTCTTGTCTGCCGCACTGATGTTTTTTTTCCTTCTTCCTTTTTTTATGTTTTTTTTTGCATATGAAAACCTATAATTGCTGTCTTTTGTGTTAGCAAATTGATGGACAGCTGCAACATATCAATAGTGAAGCAAATTTGTCTCTCTGTGTAACCTTATATGGGGATAATTGCAGGAGGGTGAAATTAACATGAGGACGGCAGAGCGTTTTTTACCTTATTAGGTCAACAACAACACCGACCCTGTACTTACGGAAACCTGCTTGCCCGTAAACAAGAGTAAACAGGAACAGAGCGAATATGTTGATCCTGATTTATTCAGAGACGGAAATAATCAGTACAATACAATGTTTAATAATTACCAAACCTATTAAAAGTTATTTGTATCGGAGACGGACAAGCATAAAGAGGAAAATTTGTTTGCTCCACCTCAAACTTAATGAAACATCACTCACAGTCTCCACACGACAAGCTAATCAGATGGATTAATATGTAGAGCGGCATTTCTCGCACATGCATGGTTATATAGTGGAAAAGATAGAGGACGGAGGACTGGATCTAATTATATTTCATTGTAACCATGATTTAATGTGTTCGTTGGCTAGTGCCCAATCAAGCTTTTTGAAGAATTGTTGAAAATATAATTTAACTGGCCTCACTTTGCAGTACAATATGTGACATCAGCACCTCGGTGAGAGAGCGTTATTCACCTTTTCTTTGATTAGCTCAATTCTTTTGCCATCGAAGAATACATGCCAATGACTATTCAGCTTTTAATCATGAACAGAACTTTCTGTTTTCAGCATACTATGACAGAGGTTTTCATAAATGGCTATATGATTAGTCAATATCCATTTTCCATTATCCATTATTATCCAATAATATAAAGTTATGCTCACTGATAATTTCCGAAAATGTATTCCTGCAGATAAAGAAAATCAGTGTACTTATTTAAATAAATAATTTTTAATCTAAAAGGCATGCACACATTGTGGTTGTATGAGAAAATGGCATTATTGCAGAAATCATAATTTTATCGACATTGGTTAGAAATTATTTTAAAGTTTTATAATGCCTGCTCTCGGATCTCAGCAGTTGTAATGCTCACAAAAAGTGTTTTTCTTTTAAGATATCAGATTAACTCAAATATTTTCCTATAAAGAATAAAATGCTGAACTATTCAGCTTTTAACCCTCTGGAGTCTGATTTTGGGGACACTGAGATGTTTGGACTTGCTCTGATATTTGTGGTTATTTCAGCTACTTACAGTATAACATATTTTGACCAACATATAAATGTTTTTGTATACAGCAGAAACTGTGCCACAAAAGGCAAATTAATATGAGGATAATGCAATATAAACAAACAGAAACAATGAGACAAGATCCTTTTGTCACCTGATTAATTGGAAGAAATAAAATGAAGCATCTCAAGACCTACAGTAACTTAAAGGAACCGTATGTAAGAAATGTATTGTAATAATCATAAAATGTCTCTGTTAAGTTCAACAGGCATTAAGAAAACGTTAATTTCAAGTAGTCATATCGCTGACAGCAGTAGTACAGCCTGTATATTCTCGTTTAAAAAGCGCAGATGCAGCCCTCAACTGATGTTTATTTTGCCATGTTTTGGCCTGAAGCGCCACCCTCCATCTATCTCCCAATCACGGAGTCAGTAGTGTTTCAGGCATCCAGGTTGCCTGATCTTCATTAAAGTGACGTGACTGCAGCAGCTACTAAAAAAATGTCTAACATTTCGAGTACGAAACCTAAAAGACCTCGCTATGAATCCGAAAAAACGGTGTGAAAGTGTGAAATAAGACAAGGGCTTGTATTGGAGAAGCGTTTGAACGATGGAAACGGATAAAAGCAGCTTATCTGGCAACCTCTAGTCCACGGGGAGGGGGAGGGGAGACACCACTCAACAGTAGGGTTGGGCATCGTTTTGATTTGAACGATTCTGATTCTTCCTTTCGATTTTGGTTCTTTTCGATTCTCAATTCCGATTCTTTGTGGGCTGGAGTAACGTTGTTGTTCAC
>JAUMHP010000048.1:17387996-17426014 GCA_032361065.1 Enteromius trimaculatus | reverse complement strand
CCACCTCTTCTTGCCGATTGGTTGGCCGAAGTTTGTTTTTGTTGTGATGAACATCCTGTACCCATAGTGTTTGTTTCTGTATTGCAGCCTCTGTGTTGTCTTTCGAGACCGGGTTTTTTCCCAGTGTATTCAGACGGCGGACAGCAAGACGATCAAGGGGTGATGCATACGGTTTGAGATAAAAATTTAATTGAGCTAAAATCCTGCAACATCACATAGAGCACCTTTAACAACCAGAACTATATATTTCAGGAAAATATAACGTCAGTAACTAGATTACATGATGAAAATTTAATTTATTGTATAAACTCTACATTCATACGATATCGCATTATAGATGGATACTGTAGCTGGATGGATAAAAAAATGTATAAATAAAAAATTAAAAAGTAAATAAATACATAACCAAACAAACCAACCAAGAATAAAGACATATATAAAAATTAATTGTGTTTTATCATGCATCACTACACGCAGAAGTTATAAACTAATCGACTGTTCTGGTTGGGTGAATCAATCAGATCAGATCATAATTTCAGTCATATATGAACAACAGTTCTTCTCTCCCAAGGCTGTACGATGGATCCCATCTGGACCCACCACTTCTTGCCGATAAAAATTAAATTGAGCTCAAATCCTGCAACATCGCATAGAGCACCTTTAAAAGTAGATAAAACAATGAATAAGTGAAGCAGTCTGTCATTCTGATGGCCAGCAGGTATTATGATCAATTTTATTTTTAAGTACCGATGATAAACAATTTTGGGAGGAGCGCATATGCATGATTGGCCGCGACTGGAACCACATGTCCTAATTAATCTAGTTCCGTCCCCTGAAACAAGCCAGCTTCCTTCCTTTCCACATCTCGTTACGCATTCCTCCTCCACCCCTTCTCCGTCTCATTCCGCGTCTTCCTGCAAGGGGGCAAGCGGAGTTCGAGCCGGACCTCGCTGGGGGTTCAAACAACTAGGGCTCAGTGTTCGCCGTCCTCTTGGCTAGCCCTCTGGACAGCGCGCCAAATAGGCCTAAATTGTTCTCATAAGGAAGCACAAACTCGTGAAACCTTAATTAAATGAACTGTTAATGACACTTTGACGCTTTTTTTAATGTTTTTTTTATTTTATTTTGTAATGTCACTATAAAAGTATGCATTGTAAAAATCATCTAGAAAAGTTGGACCATCTAACATAAAATTCAAGTCTATTGCATCACAGACTAATACATTTAAGAACCGTGTCTACCCCAGAATCACATGTACTTCACAACACTGCTAAACACTGATTTTTAATTAAACTTTAAACTGACTTGATTCAAATGCACTCATTATTTTTAGAGACAGGGTCACTTTATGGAAACAATGTGCAATATCTTCACATGTAAGTGCCACAGTTACTGTATGAAATTCGACCCCCAAATTTTACTGAGAGTGAAAATAGATGAATGAAGAAAAGACACATCATGAAGTCTGTAAATAAACTTTTTTCTTTCAGTCCATTCTCTGTTGCTGTTCTTTTACAGAGATGTCTTATAAAGATAGACATTCACTAAATTGCGGCATCACCTCTTCCATTCATCTTTAAAATGTGCTTGTTTTGAATCACTTTGTCCATGAAGTCTTTCTTTAATGCAGACCACCGTTGTTTCTCTAGATCTGTCACCGTAAATGGTTTGTCTTGTGTTTGCTGGACAGGATGAAGATTGCACTGCGACTTTAAGTGGCCACCATTCAGCGCTCTTGTCTGACATTTCAGTCTTGTCTTTGCCCCAAGGCTAACGGATGAGTCTACAATTACCAGACTCTTCCAAACACAAGAGTCTTTCAGTGATATTAAGGGAAAAGAGACAACTAACTTGACCTGTTATTTCAGAAAAGCATCTCAAAGTGTAAAAAGTTGAACTTGTATGTATTTCCGAAAATATAGGTATAGGTATATGCGTCACAGCAGTCTCTGTAATGGAGAAACATGTTAAAAAAATATTCTTGATTTGATTCCAGGGTCTGGCTGAGGGGCAGACGGCACCGTGGGAAACTGCCAAGAAGGATGAAAACCGCAACAAGAATCGCTACGGCAACATCATCGCTTGTGAGTACTGAAACAACAAGGAGCCTAAATAGTGTTTGAACTACATTTTAAGTCAAAATTTGGGCTTCTTTTATCTTGATAAGCGCACCTCACTCCTCAACTGCACCAATGGCTTTATATTTTGCATTATGCTTAAAAACTAGGCGTACTATGGAAGTAGTAAACAGAATTCACAAAATTCACCAATATCTATGGTACACAGGTACATTTAAAAAAGTTGAAGTTCGGTATATGTTATATGTATGAATTAATTTTTTTTATAAGTACCATAGTTTTTCCATACAATGGAAATAACATATGAACATGGTACACCAAGGTATTTCAAAGAATATTGTTTTGAATATGTCAACACATTATGGTATTGCCATAGAAGTGCCAAGATAGACTTTGGTAATTATATGGCTAAAATAGCACCATTAAATGATATCTGGTTGTTTTTCACTGAATTTCTTCTGCAACATTCAGTTGTGACTGTCACTGTGCTCTTAAAATGAGATGAAACATTGGGCCAAATGAAATAGCCTGTCACTCTGTGATGGCCAGCAGGTATTATGATGAATTTGCTATTAGTTAAACCCATTTAATTATACAAGTTGCTAATGAAAACTGTCCATCAGCCTGTTCATCAGTACAACAGATCATTTTTGTGGAAAAATTGTGAAAAATGGAGATAAGGGAGATGGCTTTTTTTAGCACCAGGTGCCTAGGGTGTTTCTTGTGACTTTAGCCTATATAGTAATTTATTACATTTAGCAAAGCATTTTTGTAATAGTTAAATGATGCTTAAGGACACCTAAACTTAATTCTTTTGTTGACTAGAAGAGCAATGCAAAAGCTGTCACAAATATGACAAGTATAGTAATTATGATTAGAATACACATATGTGACCCTGGACCACAAAACCAGTCTTAAGTCGCTGGGGTATATTTGTAGCAATAGCCAAAAATACATTGTATGGGTCAAAATAGTTGATTTTTCATTTTTTTTTGCCAAAATTCCTTAGGATGGTAAGTAAAGATCATGTTCCATGAAGGTATTTAGTCAATTCCGTACCGAAAATATATTAAAACTTAATTTTTGATTAGTAATATGCATTGATAAGATCTTCATTTGGACAACTTTAAAGGTGATTTTCTCAGCAATTTGATTTTTCTGAACCCTCAGATTCCAGATTTTTATATAGTTGTATTTCGGTCAAATATTGCCCTATCCATGCAAATCATACATCAATGGGAAGCTTATTTATTCAGCTTTCAGATCATATATAAATCTTAATTTCGGAAATTTAACACTTACAGCAGATTGGTCTCTTCTTGTTATATAGCTTTAAGACTTATCATGCGGCTACATTTAATGTAACCAAATACATTGGGTAATGGGTTTTTAAGTCTCAAGTCTACCAGCCAGAGGACGTTGTTTTGTGAAGCATTTCATTATGTGAATGCATGTTTAACCACCCCAAATTGGAGCAATGTCTTACAAACTGAGCCAAGAAAAAAAGTAACCCACAAACAAAATTGGCCGTGCATCCCTTGATTAACTTTGACAATTTATGGGAAATGAGGAAAGCCGTTTCAATTAGAGACATCTGTCCGGTCTTGCTCATCCTTTCAGTGTTTCAGCAGGCAGTGTCAGCCATTCAAGCCCATATGGTCATCTATAATTCACGAGACTCTACACCCAAAATAAACTGTTATTGGCAAACATTTACATTTCAGAGAACGAGAAAAGGGGGGTGGGGAGATTGGGAAGATGGTTGTATTTACTCCTGCTCGCCTTCAAAACCAATTTCTGCTTCTCTGTGTACGCAGAAATTTTTGTATCGTTTCCAAATGATTCCTCATTAGTATATTTCGTCCATTATGGTTGGGAGGGAGGTATGATTTGGCGCAGGCCGCTTGACAGATGCAGGCTGTTGAGCCCCTTTGCGTGCTCTGTTTGGACTGAGATTGCAGAAAATGCTTTGGCAGCAGGTTTGAATAGGAATGGATGAGTCACAGCATACCTAAGGGTATGATCCTAAAGTCGAGGACAATGACATCACAGAGAACACAGCAGAAAGAGCGGAACAGTGGACGTTGATAATGGAATGTTAAAAGGGTTCTTTGAAAAAGCAAACAAGACAACAGCCCTGTACTTAATTGAAATCCAAGTATTTTTTCAGGAATTTGATGCTTTTATGAAAAATGAATCTAAGATTTTCAAAAAAAGAAGATAAAAAAAAACGTAGTTAAAGGGGTAATATAATGCCTTTTCTAAACAACATATTTTGGTGTAACAGAATATGTTGGCATGCTTTAAAAAACACATTATTTGTCAAATGCTGTACATTATTGAAGTTCTCTATGCCCTGCTCAAGCACATAGTTTTCTACAAAGACCTTCTTTCTGACAAGTGCCGTCTGATTGGCCAGTTAACACAGGGCATT
This sequence comes from Enteromius trimaculatus, assembly GCA_032361065.1. Lineage (NCBI taxonomy): Eukaryota > Metazoa > Chordata > Actinopteri > Cypriniformes > Cyprinidae > Enteromius > Enteromius trimaculatus. Next base: position 17,421,502 of record JAUMHP010000048.1, on the reverse strand, counting down.
GTGATTGGACGAACCCCACAACCATGCACGGGAAATGTAATGCCCCTTATCACAATCATGAGTTTTGAGCTTTCAAAATAAATGTAAAGTTAATAATGTCCTTAGTAGTTTTACTATCAGTTCAAGCCAGAAAGAGGAACAGAGTCGTGTGGCAGACACAGCGCTCATTTATATTTATAGTACACAACCTATGATTGACTGTGATGTGACCCTGTTTTTCTCTCATGCACACATGCATACACCCGCGCGTGACACACGTTTTAAGGCCCTTTCACACACACATTTGAAAGGTCAGTAGCAAATACTACAAATACTAAAGCTAATAACAACACAGCAGTATTTATAGTCGCTAATTCAGAGGCACCAGATTAAGAATAGTCGGAATTGAGCCGTTTGTTTAGAAATAGCCTTTGCACATTCCTTTGTGTTTTACTAGGTTCACAAAACTGTCATCCATAAAATGCATTTCACAAATTCTAGGCTGTGCTGTTCTGTTGTAAGCAATTGTAATGATTCCTGACTGCATCTACTTTCGCTAAATAAAGTGCTTTTTCTTTGGTACAGAAACTCACGTCTTTCTGACACGGCTGCATCAACACTCCTGCATTACTGAAACCACACCTTCTTCCTTTGTGTGATCATTTGGGCTGCATTACGCAAATATTACCACATTGTGACGTACTGTAGAGATGTGGGAGGAGTGTTTTCATGAGGCGTCTGGCCGTTTAGCCCGGTCTGGATCAGCCTTCTCCGCAGATCTCATGCATGCACAATCAGCTGCATACCACACAAAGAAAAGGAAAAAAGATCATATCATATGAGCCCTTTAAGGCATTGTAAATCTGTTTACCATCATAATCTTCTTCATATGCATTCTGGGATTGCCCAATCCACAAATAAGACATGCACTGTTGCCTTAGTTATTTGCCAATATGAGGTGGGATAGTTAAAAACATTCTCAGAGAAATTAATGGTCTGTCATCATTTACTCGCTTCTGGAAAATGTCATAATAAATGTCTTAGTCATTTAAAGGGATACTTCACCCAAAAACAAAAATTGATGTTTATCTGTTTACTCCCAGGCATCCAAGATGTAGGGGACTGTTTCTTCAGTAGAACACAAATGTTTAGTGAATCTCATGTATTATAGACTCTACTTGTAGTGCAGAGGAAATTTTCCTTCGTATGAACTGAATTCAGTTCTGTTACTGACTAAAACTCCCAGATGATGCAATTCATGTAGCGAACGCCAACATCACACGATCGTCCCATGAAGAGGGATGAAACCCCTAAAGGATAACCAGCACACTTTGGCTCATTATCCAAACCGTCACTCATTTTAACCAGTTAGTATCAATGCCTTTGTGAATCTGAGGGTAAAATATGCAAGGTAAGGCACCTGCTGAATAATAAATGTCCAGGTTGTTCATCTTCATTAGTCCAAACACAGAGGAGAGCGTGTCTTGCTCTTTTAAGTGCTCTGCATGCATGCATCCATGTGTCTGGATGAAGACACCTTCTCATTTCTTCTCTCTGAGCTCCTCAGATTCTGACATTTATTCCCTTCACGTAGCGCTGCTAGAATTGTCAGGTTCCCTTGAAGTCTTTGCGGGTAAAAAAACCCTCCTCTGATGTATTGACCAAAGCTGGAGTATTAGCATTCACATGAGCTGTGTGTAGTGTATTACGCTCTCGCTTCTGTTTGTTTGTTTGTTTGTCATCATCTATTAGTGCTCTTAACCAAGAAGAAACAACTAATCACATTCATACTTCATTTACGTTAAAATGCTTTGTGGATTTAGACATCATCAATATTTAGAGGTTGCTGGTTTTTAATAGATCAGAAAACTCTGATATGGTTTATTCAGGCATCAACTTTTAGGATGAGAACTGTATTTGATATTGGTATTAAAATTCCACTTTTGATTGCATAAGCACAGCGTTTGTGAGATTTCTAAGGAAATAAACATTAAAAAAGTGGAAATGACCAGCATAAGTCTTCATTTAATATCATCACTGTCTAGGAGAAACAAATTGATATACTAAAGAGTGATGTGTCTATCCTTTAGCTAGTTCTATAAACTAATAGGATCAATACAAAATGGTGCGAATAACAGATGGAAATTAATTTCTTTAATAGGAATTCTTGTGTATGTGGCAAATAAGATACTTTTTTATTGCCGTTGGTGAAAATTAACCTTCCAAAATGAATCCCTTTCAGATTAGGATGACACTTGTCCTAACACCAAGCTCTAAAAGCTCAAGCGTTCGCATAAACACTTCTGCTGCTTTCTAAAACCCTCTCAGGTAGACTGCATGAGCAAAGCGTCTTATCCCAGAGCGGATGGAAATGGATTAAACTGGATTAAAGTGTTTCGCTCTCACGCCACGAGGTGTGTGCGACAGCACTCGGCCCATTTGACACAGGAACCTCTTTTCTGCCGAGCAGGGATTTAATAGGCTGTTTAGGTGTATAATGCACTGGGGCCAGCTGACAACACACTGGGGTTATATATAAGAGCAGCAGCGAGGACCCGGGTTTAAGAGCGCTGATTAAGAGACTGCTGACATATTTGGGGTGCGGTACTTTTAAGCACACAAAAGAACCAAGTTATTCTTTTTGTGATTAATTTACTTTAGGATGAGGTGCAAAAGAAAAAAAATAATATTTTTAATGTGACCACTGCACCTGAAATCCAAATTTTAGCTTAAATGTTTTCTTATTGCGCTTTGTTGTTGTTCAGTGATTACATCAGCAGGATCAGGCTGATAACAGATGCTATGCAGAAAGTACTTGGAATCTATGATGAACTAAAGAAAAATGAATGAATGTCATGGCACTGAAGTATCATAGTGACCTTGAAAGCCATTGCAAAAATGGCCCAGTAAAATGAAGTGCAGAACATTTCTTTATGTCATTAAATCAAGTTCAGATGACCAATGTAATTTTACTTTTTCCTATTCAAACGGTATATTCTCTTCTTTCCATCTTATCTGCTGTACATTAAAAAGTTTCAGAGCCAAATTAACATTTAAATAATGTAAAATATAAAAAAAACATTTTTGGTCAAAATGCTACAGTTTTGCTAGTAATTAACCATAATATATATATATATATATATATATATACTTTTTTTATGCGACTATAATAGATTTTTCATAAATAGTGACAGATTGCTAGACTGTTCTGGGTTGCTCCTTACTGTCCCAAGTCAAAAGAGCAGCTAGATAGGGCTCATGGCTAATTTATTTTTTGTAAAGCAGTCAAAATTTAGAAAAGTAATAGCATACCTATCCTTATTTAACTGCATGACGTGAGAAATCACTGAGTCATGTCTGTGGTGCAGAAGTAAGATCCCTACTCATCATCATGTCACCGTAACGCCTCTCATATGCGTCTAAACAGGTGATCTTCCAGACATCTGGATAGTTTTTCAGGCTGACTCAGAACTACTGTATCCATGCATCACGGCGCTCGTCTGCAGTCCGGTCATTCTCTCCCAATTAGAGCTTTGTGTCTGGCCCCTCACTGAGGAGAAGAACCCTGCCGAGTGCTTGCTGTTATGACAACTGACTCAGTGGCGTCTAATTAGCCCCGTCTCTTTCTCTCGCTCTCTTTCCGCATCCCTCCTTTTCCCTCTTTTCTCCTTCCCTCGTGCACGTTCCCTTTCGGAGAGCAGAGGGGTCAGCAGACAGACCAAAGCGCCGGCGAGAGACAGCTGAGATGTTTGTGAGGCGAGGCAGAGAGAAGGAGCAAATAAAAAAGTCTGAAGTAAAAAAAATATAAGTTGGCGAATTTTGAGCAGATAGAATAAGAAACGCAGCAGGTTCGGGCAGGAAGGAGGGGCTGTCTGAGAGTAAACAACCTTCCCGACCCGATTACAGCTCCAGACACGGACCTGCTTCTCCTCGGAACGAAAAAACGGAAAGACTGAGAGAAATCAGGAGGGATTCTGCGGAGCTGCCTGCCATCAGAGAACATCCGCTTGGAGTCGACATGCCTCAACAGCGCATTTGCATTCTCCATGTGATCAAAGCAGAACGCCACACGGGTTTGTGGAGCTAGTGTCAGACCTTTCCTTTACCCCTCCTCTTTTTCCGTTTCCACCCTCTTCCCCTTTTCCAGACACGTCGTCATAATTGCCAAGACATGCAGCTTCACCTTTCAAGGGTGGAAAGACGCAGTGCCCGAGCTAAACGTATGCAGGTCAAGTGTTTATAGCGAAGACGAGATGAAGATTGGCGGTGCTTGTGTAATTGCATCAATTACATCACTGGTCAACTGTACATCCACTCTGTTGGATGGCAAAATGATCTGCTTCTTATTCTCAATTCCCAGAGTGCAGAGCTGAACTTGGGGCACCCAGACTTGAGTTGCTTGGAAACAGGAACTTTTTTGAAAATTGTTCCCCATCACTATAGATCTTTTTAAAGAGATTGTAATTGTCTTCCTTATGCAGGAAGTAACGCTGAGGTTGCAGGTCTTTTCAAAAAGCATAATTCATTGGCTCCGTTGGTAAATCACACTAAATGTGTTGTCTTTTATTGAAGGAGATTGCTGGCATAGTTCTCATACTCATTAGAGACTGGTTTTTGTTTTTAAATTCAAATGTGCTTGATATATTAAAGCAATATACTGATATTCAAATAAAAAAAATGTTTTTGACAGTTTTCTCTGTCCAAAAGTGATTGTTTCTCGCACATAACTTGCTTGGGTGAATGCCATTATGTGTACAGTACAGTTGTGTTTCCTGGACAGCTCATGCATGTAAAGCTCCCCTTTAAAGTGTATGTGTAACTTTAGACCGGCTCTTCTGTGAATATTTGACCCCACAGACGATCACACTCGTGTCCGACTGCAACTGCTGGAGGGAGACCCCCACTCCGACTACATCAACGCCAACTACATAGATGTGAGTGTGACACGTTATACATTTATTTTATAATATAATTTACATTTATAATATATCATGTTAATGTGATGTTTATTAACTCATTATTATAATATTTATTAATTAATTTTCATAATTTCTTTGTTAATTTTCTAATTATTATTCTGATTTATTTTTTAAATTATAATTATTTTATTTCTTTTGTTGATTTTATCACTTTTATTTATTTTATCTAGTGAATTTATTTAGTTTATCTAGTAAATTAAAAGTTTTTGTTTACATAATGTTTATGTATAAACATACACATACAGTATATATTTAGAAAATATGTACACGTATATACATTTTTATTACCTATTTTCTTACATTTTTATGATATGTAAATATATTTAATATGTAAGCATAACATATACATATACATGCATGTATTTATGTACATATTTTTTTATAATTTATATTGATAATAATAAGAAATAGTTCACAATTTTGCTGTTTATATCACATTTTGATCAAATAAACATTAGTCTTAATGAGCACAAGTGACTTCTTTTAAAAGATGTTCAAAAATCTTACAGACCACAGGCTTTTGAACTAGATTTCAATATTTTCCTAAACTAACCATACAACAAGCTTTGCATATACTAGAAAGTATATAAGTACACATATAAAGAAGTAATGATCTGCAAGTTTGAACATAGTATTTCCGACATTTAAAGTCTGTGTTTTATATAACCACCTTAAAATGTCAGAACGACTTCACTCTTTGCTGTCAAAGAAGGGCTTAATAGATTAATGCAACATTTATGTGCTACGCTCCTGAGAGCCTTGCTTACGACAAATGAAGGATACAAGGGATTTCTGCACTTAAAGCGCTCTTCTAAATTTCTTCAAATTACTCGAGCAAATGCTCCATGTCCACAGCAAGCGACAGCTCGATTGAAAGTGCTTCCCTGGCTGCTTCAAATCCACTAACTTGATCTAAACACCATAATGACACAGTCGATATGATTGTGATCATTGCAAAATGGGAAGTAAACACATGCGGATATGCTTCAGCGCGAGGCTACTCGCCCCGCGGCAGCTATAATCAGGCTACCCAATCTCATTCCCGATAATAAAACAATTACCAGCTCCGTCGTACCACAGACCCGCTCGTAAACTGCAGCGGAGCTTTAAAGCCTGACATGAGCAAGGCTACATTGGTCACCAATTTGTTTCACAGTGGTTAAAATGCTAATGAATCAGAAAGGTGAAATTACGATGTCTCATTGAGTGCTGAATTAGATTCAAGCAAACTTTACTTTAAGCAAGTTCATTGTTGCATGCGGTTTGTGCAGGTATAAAAATTTGTTTCATTTGAATAATTTTCATGCTACTTTCTCATTCTGTTTCCTAGGGCTACCACAGACCAAGGCACTACATAGCCACACAAGGTAATTAACAAAACACATAACAAAGCCACAGCATCGGTAAAACCGAAGTCTTCTGATACCAACACATTCTGCACATCTGTCGCTACGTGAAAGCTAAAAAATATTTTAATTCAACCTGGTCTCATAAAAATATGTACCTCTGTGCACTTTTTGTGCAGCACCGTTTTTTACGTACCTTGCTGCATGTTTTTCAGCAATTCTAAAGAGAAATGTCAACTGATTGATTCTGAGTGACACACAGGTTCAATATGTGAACCCTGTCACATTTTTATATTATGTTGATATAGGTATGTGTTGCGGCGGTTTACAATTCAGATATCAGTGGACTGTCGCTAAAAGTTAATGCTCTATCATGTTGAAAATACATCCTACACCATATTCTACTCAATAGTGTTAACAAGTGCAAAAAAAATTGTTGTTTCATTATTGTTATGTAATTACACATTATTAATCGCAAACTAAAAAAATAAGGAATATATGGTGTCAGAGTTTTTCTGCCCCCAGTGTTCTTTTTTTTTTTAGAAACTGCAGTGATATGTACTTATTGGTACGTATTTCGTGTCTTTAAAAAAGGTACGTTTATGCTATGAGACCAGGTACAGTTGGATTAATTAGAATATCCAAACTATATGTTGGCTTTTGGTAAAGCTGCGGTAACTTTAAGTAATGACAGCACCAGAGTACAATAGCTTTTCAGTTTTCCAGCATGCATCTGTGTAATATGCTGACACACATTTTTTGTGCATGAAGCTTTATGGCCTAGCGAATTCATTTTGCACTTCATAGGCTTCTGATGTATAAATGAGGTTGTTGTTTTTGGTTGTATTTAGTGTAAAAGGTTTGTAAATTAAGTTGAATGTCACCCTAATTGAGATCCTATTTGTTTTCATGCAAAGTAAGCATTGCTAAATATCAGCATAGCTCTGCTAGAAGTGATTCAATTTGTTTTTTAATATTCACACATATTTATGCTTTACAAGAACAGGTCACACAATAAAATGAGCAGTTTAAAGTATTACTTCACCCAAAAAGAACATTTGCAGGAAATGTACTCACCCATTCAAGATTAGTTTGTTTCATTGGAACAGTATCTCTGATTACTTGTGGAGTATTGTGATGTTTTATCAGCTGTATAGACTCATTTACTGCAGAGGATCCAATGGAATGCTAAATGTAATGCTGTAAATTTCTCCAAGTCTGTTTTGATGAAGAAACTCCAAAATCGAAATCTTGGATGACCAGTCTTTTTTTTAATGAAATAAAAATATGAATCAAAATAAGAAATATATTGCCATAATATTACTAGAGCAAAGAAAAAAAAAGTAATGAATAAAAATAAACTAAAATTAAGTAATTAACAATAACCCGCATAGACTTACAGTATGATGCTTGCTTACTAGCATGCACTAATGTGGACATTCCTGCTGGTCTGCGATGCTCTTTCCCTCAGGGGCTGTCTTTGAATCCATAAGGAAACGTTGCATCTTATTTCTAGTTGTTTTGTGAGTATTGCATGATCTTCTAAATTTGTCCCGCCTCCTCTCCTGTAGGCCCCATGCAGGAAACCGTGAGGGATTTCTGGAGGATGATTTGGCAAGAGAATTCTGCCAGTATCGTCATGGTTACCAACCTGGTGGAAGTGGGAAGGGTAGGGTTCTTGTAATTATCTCTTTCCTTAATAAATATCACAGGATTAAGAATGTTATTTACGAAGCGTTCCTCCAATTGTTACACATTTAATTACGGTCTCGCGGTTAAACGGAGTGTGTGTATATATAAATCTCTGAGGTGGGTGCTTCTGCGATGGTTTTGGAAGTAACATCTAGCAAGAAATGAATGCAAACACGCAATGTGCTTGAGGAATAGAGCACAGCGAGCAAAATTAAGGTTGTGGGTTACATTCTTGTGCACATCTTGGATGCACCTAAAGCATAAATGATCTTTGTTGGCATCGATGGTTCCTTGAAGAACCTTTAATATCCATGGACCCTTTCCTTTCCACAAAAGGTTCTTTCTAAAAGAAAAAAAGGTTCAAGGGAAACTTTAAGTGGGCATTTTGGAGGACATCCTAGAATCGAGCACAATTAGGTCCTTCACAACATCCCCAACGAGAGCCGTCTGATGTCACGTTGAGTGTAATTGAGCGGTGTTCAATGATTGGCTCCAGTGAACTCGGACCACAGGGGTCGTTCATACAGAGATAACATCCTGTCTGACAGGTGGCCAATTACACCTCTCTGTTTTCAAAATGTCATCAGGGACTTGTTTAATAATACTGTTTCTGCAAATGCCAATTTGACTTAGACCTTGCTGTAAAATAGAGTAATAGCCAGACAAATTAAGATGCAGGTGTTGTGTAATAATGTGTGCGTGTGGATTCCTATGTGTCCATAAAGGTGAAATGTGTCCGGTATTGGCCTGATGAGACCGAGGTGTACGGAGACATCAAAGTGACGCTGATTGAAACTGAGCCTCTTGCAGAATATGTGATCAGGACTTTCACTGTTCAGAAGGTAAAAACCTATGCTCCATCCACACTCATGAAATATTTCAAGTTTCTCATTGGCTTTTATTGCCCAGGTTTACTCAGTTTACTCATATTAGTTTACATACAAATGGTTCTAAAATTTAATTTTAAAATGGCCTTAAGTCGCTGTGGTGTATTTGTAACAATAGCCAAAAATACATTGTATGGGTCAAAATGATCGATTTTTCCTTTTTTTTGCCAAAAATCATTAGGATATTAAGTAAAGTTCATTTTCCATGAAGGTATTTTGTAAATTTTTATACCGTAAACACACTGCACAAAAAAATAAAGGGAACACTTAAGCAACACAATGTAACTCCAAGCCAATCACACAAACTGTCCACTGAGGAAGCAACACTGATTGACAATCAGTTTCACATGCTGTTGTGCAAAAGGAATAGACAACCGGTGGAAATTATAGGCAATTAGCAAGAAACCCCCAATAAAGGGAGTGACCACAGACCACTTCTCAGTTCCTGTGCTTTCTGGCTGATGTTTTGGTGACTCTTGAATGCTGGTGGTGCTTTCACTCTAGTGGTAGCATGAGTCTACAACCCACACAAGTGGCTCAGGTAGTGCAGCTCATCCAGGATGGCACATCAATGTGAGCTGTGGCAAGAAGGTTTGCTGTGTCTCTCAGCGTAGTGTCCTGAGCATGGAGACACTACCAGGAGACAGGCCAGTACATCAGGAGACGTGGAGGAGGCTTTAAGGGGGCAGCAACTTTTGTGCAAGTAGGAACAGGAGGAGCACTGCCAGAGCCCTGCAAAATGACCTCCAGCAGGCCACAAATGTGCATGTCTGCTCAAACGGTCAGAAACAGACTCCATGAGGGTGGTATGAGGGCCCGACGTCCACACGCGGGGGTTGTGCTAACAGCCCAACACCGTGCAGGATGTTTGGGATTTGCCAGAGAACACCAAGACTGGCAAATTCGCCACTGGAGCCCTGTGCTCTTCCCAGATGAAAGCAGGTTTACACTGATCACATGTGACAGACCTGACGCCGTGGAGAACATTCTGCTGCTTGCAACATCCTCCAGCATGACCGGTTTAGCAGTGGGTCAGGAATGGTGTGGGGCGGCATTTCTCCTGCATGTGCTCGCCAGAGGTAGACTGACTGAGATCAGATCCGTTGCACCACAGACTGTCCAGGAGTTGGCGGATGCTTTAGTCCAGGTCTGGGAGGAGATCCCTCTGGAGACCATCCGCCACCTCATGTCCAGGCGTTGTAGGGAGGTCATGCCTGTGGAGGCCACACAAATTACTGAGCATCATTTTGACTTATTTTCAGGACATTACATCAAAGTTTGATCAGCCTGTAGTGTGTCTTTCACTTCAATTTTGTGTGACTCCATATCCATGCATTAATACATTTGATTTCCTCTGATACTTTTTGTGTGATTTTGTTGTCAGCACATTCAACTATGTAAAGAACAAAGTATTTAATAAGAATATTTAATTCATTCAGATCTAGGATTTTTTTGAGCAGTGTACATTAAAACTCAATTTTTGATGTGTAATATGAATTGATAAGAACAACTTTAAAGGTGATTTTCTCAGTATTTAGATTTTTTTGCACCCTTAGTTTGCAGATTTTGAAATGGATATATCTTGGCTGAATATTGTCCTCACAAACATATATCAGTGGAAAGCTTATTTATTCAGCTTTAAGATTATGTATACAGTAAATTTCGATTTTGATTTTGTGATTCAAGGTCCTATGGTAATGCACCTATATTTATTTAATATTATAAACACTTATTAGTATTTATAGAAAAGGAGAAATAGAATGCGTGTGTGCCTGTGTGTGTGTGTGTATATGAAATGGTAAAACAATTTCTTCATCTCGTCTCATGTTCATCCATACCATATGAACCATCAGCTTGTGTTTAAGACCATAATGCGTCTCTCACTCAATCAGTTTTATTGTTCATATCATACAGGAACAGCTTGACGTCAGATCTGCATAAATGGAGAGAAAAGAAAAAAAAACATAACTGCAATGTTCTAACAAACGAACTTTACAAGATCTTAACATAAGCCAACAAACAATATTTTGCAACGAAAGCAAATCGCAGGGAAAGCTCTTAAGAGTGGGTAGAGTTTAGTTGTTGAGTGTTGTAATCCAAACAGAACAGATGTAGGGAAGCTTTGATAGTGGGAGAAATTAGTGTTTGGGAGTCGTTTTTGAGGGGGAGAGTGCAGTCTGGAACAGCATGTCATCAGCAACTTTCTTAAATCACTCAATCCATCTGTCTCATGAGGCTGCTGCCTTTCAAATGCTTCCTCAACTTTGAAAGAGAGTTGTTAGGGTACATCCTCCTCTCTGCGCATAGTTGTGCTTCATAATGAGTGGGAGCAGAAAATGACTAGAGATGTTTCTGGTTCCTCTTAGACAGCAATGAGATCAAATGGATATATCAAACAGGGACTTTTGCTTAAGTCTTCTGATTCGCAGATGATTCTCCAGAGAAAAGGCCCTAAAAATCTTGTCTTGAAAACATGTCAGGGGCACATGTCTTAAGTGTTATTAAGTGATCTATCTATCCTTCCATCCATTCATCCATCTATCTATCCATCCGTCTATCTACTGTATCTGTCTGTCTGTCTATCTATCTATTTACATGTTCCTCTTGGAAGGTTCTGACTCAAGTAGTATTCTCTATTTTAAGAGTTTTGTGGTCAAATTAAAGTCATTCAAGGAGATAAAATTTAAAGGTGATATTAATATTCACCTAATATGGATTAGCTAGCTCCTCTTTAAGACCATTTATGAGTGGCCTTATGTGGGTCTAGTTATGGATTTCATTCCCAAGTGCTGGATATCAGAGTCTTCTGGGTTTTTTTTCCAGCTTTTGTTCGCTCTCGTCATCTTTAGCAGCTCAGTTACACACACACACACTGCATTAAACAGCTACACGGGTCCTCGCTTGGTGGTATCAGCACCTCCAGGCATGGATTACGCCACTCTCAATCCCAAATTATAATTAAAAGCTTATCAGAGCGTTAAGTGCTAGTAAGGAAGTAATGGGAAAATGTTTCTACTGTAACACAACACAGTGTGAGAAAAGCCTCAGCGCTCACGCAGATCGAAAGCTACAAACACTGACAATGAAGCCCTGACTGACATTTCATCCAATATTTTGCTGTAATTTTAGGGCAAATCAGAAATTTTACAGTTGTAAAAGTTTTCACCCACTGGCTCTTATTGCTTGCTTTTTTGTTCTGGAGTATCAGTGAGTGTTTGAACCTTCTGTAATAGTTGCATACTGTATGAGTCCCTCAGTTGTTCTCAGTGTGAAAAGATGGATCTCAAAATCGTAAAGTCATTGTTGGAAAGGGTTTGAATACACAAAAATGCTGGGTTTTGCTGAGTTTGTGGGACCTATAGGATTTATCTGAAGACCAGAAGGTTTAACAGTTTAGCTGTTTAGGACAAACAAGGAACTCATGAACAACTATCACAAAAAAAAAAAAAAAAACACAGCTGTGGATCCTTGAGGTAACTATGTGAATGTTTTGCAAATAACAAAATTTCGGGAGGAAGCGCTGTATGATTAATCTCAGCCGGCCCGCATTTCCTAATCAAACCCCTTGTTATCCGTCCCATTCTAAGTATAAATAAACCCATGTCCTTCACTTCCACACTTCGTCTTTGCGCATCCCTCCCCCACCCCTTCTCCTCCACTTATCCTGCTCGCGCCTTCCTGGGGGGACAGTCGGGGAACGAGCCGGACGCCGAGCTCCGACCCTTGCTAGGGTTCAGACCACCAGGGCTCGGAGTCTGATGTTCCCCCGGTTCTCCCCCCGGACAGCACGCCAAATTTGCTTTATATGATTATTAAGGAAGCGCAAACTCGTGAAACCGTTTTTAAAAAAAATCAAGGGGGTGTAAACTTTTGAACAAGGTCATTTTGTTTCATTTGTATGGCCCCTCTTCTTTTGGTAACATAATTAAAATTTTGCAGATTCTGAAAGGGGGGGTTGTAAACTTTTGCCCTCAACTTTACAGTGGTGCCTTGACATATCACATGATAACAAATTATTTGTGATCTCAACAATAGAGAACCTACTGCTGGATCAGTAGTTCAGCAGTTCTTTTCTTTTCTTTTTCGTCAGTTTATCCATAATATTGTTCCCACAGTGTCATGGTATTTACACTGTATACACTGCCAGAAAATACCACATGGTGTTGATTGTTATTGACATGCAGTTATTGGGTCTGGTAATCCTAGTCATCTTCTGTCGTAATCACCTACCTGTTACCCTCAGATGATGACACCTGTTGATATTAGGCTCACCACATGCTTCTGTTTGCAGAAGGGTCACCATGAGATTCGGGAAATCCGGCAGTTCCATTTCACCAGCTGGCCCGATCACGGCGTTCCCTGCTACGCCACAGGCCTGCTGGGCTTCATCCGCCAGGTCAAGTTCCTCAATCCTCCAGATGCAGGACCCATCGTGGTACACTGCAGGTGTGCTCTTATCTAAACTTCTCTTGCATCTCGTCCTATGGTCCCTTTCTCACTCTTCTTACATACATTTATTTTAAGTCAAAGGTTCAGGTTTAAAGTTGGACTGATGGTGTGATTATGAATCTGCAATGAAAGGTCAACAGCTTATTTAAATAATACATACAGTACATACTCTCTGAGGACTGTCAGTGGCTACTATGAATATGCTGAAATATATCTAAATGCTGGTGTAGTTTGTGTAATTTGTTAATATGGATGTCACTAGATAAAATAAATAATAATAAAACAATAACTAATTTGAGTTTTTTTACTGGCTAAAGAGCCTATGCATTATTGTTGTTATATTATTATGAAAAATAAATGAAAGCTAATTTAAAATTATTAGCATAAAACAAAATTACAAAAACCCAGAATTAAAATGAAAACTGAAAATATAAATATAAATATATAAAATATAAAAAAATAAAAGCTCTTCAAAATGATTAATAATAATATATAGCGTTTATGGTATGAAATCTAAAAAAAAAACGCTGCCAAGTGATTAGAAGATATTTGACTCTGTACAGTAGATGATACTTTTATATGTTGAGCTTCCATGATTTTATATTCTGCCATACAAACATAGCCCTTCAGAAGGCCTAGTTCCATCATTTACTGATAAACAAGAGCTATTTTATTTCCTTCCATCTTTAGAACAAATTGAAACCATTTTAATGTGAAATTAGGTGACTGCATTTATTTTGTTAAATGTGTTTAACATTTATTTTATCTCAAACATTTGTCACTCCAGATGATCCCTTGCTGGCAGCATAACTAACTTCTCATATAACAGTAAAATAATACAAGAGAAGACGATTTTCACACATCCGTGAGCGCACATTCTCACACTAACGTAGGACGCTTCGGCACATGGATAGACATTCACCCATGAATCTGTCCACAACATGCCCACGTGCTCACAGATGGATGCACAGATAGACAGACTCGCTTTCACAATTGTGGGGAGTAATTGGGGGGCCGTGTGAGAAGAAGGTCTGAGAATGAAAGGTGACAGCAGGAGACTGTGAAGTGGCAGTGTAAATTTGCAGTCGGCCCTGCAATCCCAGAGACGAAGCAGATGTGACACAGAAACTTTCAGAGCAGATTAGCCCAAGCGTCAGGGGCTCCTGGTGCAAAGATTAAGATTTTGATTCAAGCTATAGTTTTTCAGAACATTCCAAACATTCTTTTTTACTTCCATGAAACAGAAAATGAGTTTTAGCAGAATGCCCTGGCTGCCTTGGCGTCAGTAATAGGATAATAATGTCACTGTCATCAAACCTGGCACAACACAGACACATGTACCATATTTAGCAGTACTGTAGCAAAATGCATATGAAATTTGAGATCTGTGGTGGAAGGGAAGGTATCCAGTAAATTCTGTTGCATTTTGGACTGGATTCATTTCTGAAGGTGCATTGTCATTGTCAGAGAACAATGTTGTGTATGTTAATGGGGCAAACCCTGTCTTTTTCTTTTCTTTTTTTTAACGGAACAGTGTACAAAATCTTTAAACAAATGTAAAATGTAATGTAAATCAATGAGATCCTTATGTCACTTATATAAGAAAGGCATTCGCTGTTTTATGATCAAAGCTCTGGAGTTTATATTGTGGGAAACTAAAAAAATGATAATTTAGTGCATATTAATTGGTGTTGCTTTAGTCCTGTGAATGTTCATCTTGAAATATTACTAACAATATAAAATGTAATATTAAATTCGACTTGAATGGGGCATTTTTACGTTATACTAAAATGCCTTTTACTTGCTAAATATAAACTACTACTATCAGAGGACCAAAGGCATGTAGTGTTTTCAGCAAAGCTTGAAAATGTGCATTAGAAATGTGCATGTCGATTATTACCGAGTATGCTTTAGTGATTAAAATTTATGGTAATTTTGGGAAGATGATAATAGTGAATGAATGATTGAGGATGTGAGGTGTAAAGGACATCCTATGTGTCTCTCCCTCTCCCTCCCCGGCTTTCTTTTTGTCAGTTGTTTACCACTTACACCATTAATCACTGTGAGTGACGGCCAATCTTTGACACCGTGGAGCTGGACACTCGGCATTTGTGTGTGAGCGTCGTTTTAGACTGATGGCACGTCTTCTATCCAAATGCTCTCTCTCTTACACACACACATACACTTGGTGCCTTGTTTTCGTAACACCTAACACTTGGATCTCAGCAGAAATCTTATGAATGTGTTGTGTGGGGAGGGGGTCAGGTTTTAGCCATGTTGTGAGGACAGAATGTCCCCAGAAACATAGTAAAAGTGTGTGTGTGAAGACCTGGCAAAATGTAATCCCTTAAATATACAGGAATATATATATATATATATATTATGTTATATAAGATGTATTTGTATTTACTGATAAATAAATATATAAATGAAGTCCTCCATGCTCACTAATCTGTATTTATTTGATCAGAAATATAGTAAAAACGGCATGCCAGATTCAATTTTAAGTGCCACATGATCCTTCAGAAATCTTTCTAATATGATGTTTTGCAGCAAAAACAAACAAACAAGAATATTATTGTTAGCAGTGTTAAAAACAGTTGTGCATGTGAAAATTGCCCTTTTTTGAACAGACCGTTTAAATGAACAATATCTGAAATATATAATTAATGCCACTTTAATTACAGTCTTACAGCAGAAATGGAACCGTTAAAAGGTTATCGCGAGGTCAAAAGCTTGACGCGAACCTGTTCTTCTGTATTTTCCGCAGTGCTGGTGCTGGAAGAACAGGCTGTTTCATTGCAGTGGACATTATGTTGGACATGGCAGAGAGCGAAGGTGTGGTGGACATCTTCAACTGCATCAGAGAGCTGCGCTCACAGAGAGTCAACATGGTCCAGACAGAGGTGAGCAGAACCACAAGAGTGTGTCAGTCACGCATTATAAACTCATTCATTCACATATTAAATAATTAATCCTTTCACATACGATTCACACACGCAGTCGCTTAACCGTTCACCATTTTACTTCTCAGTCACACACTCACTCACACTCACATAGCCTTTTGCTAGGCTCTCTAGTCTGTGAAGATGAGATTGAAGCCATCTATTTTCAGCTTAAAACTTAGATAACCTTTCTCTTCCCTACATTAATCTTCACACTGTAACATCAAAACAGCCAGAATATGAAATTGCCTTGGCTCTGACAGGCAGATTCCCTACCCAGAATTTACTGGATCTTAAAATACAAAGTCATGCCCCCTAGTGGTGAATAAAAATTAGTATTGCACAATATAGCATTTTTTATTTTTGATGCAATAGTAATAAAGTATATATATAAAATACAAACTGGTTTTATATTTGTTTAAAAAAGCATTTAACATGAACATCTGAATTAATTATTTTATATTGCAATGGTGATTTGTTTTGGGGTTTTTTTGTTTCATGATTTGATGATTTGTATTTCTAATAATAAATTATTGTCATTGGTGTTTAAATGATAAATATTATTTATGCTCACTACTCAACACACTGTATCAAGTCAGCATGGCATTTTATTCGATCCATTCTAATGTTTTTTGGATGTATGCTTTTAAACAGCATGCTTTAAAAGACTAACACTAAACACAGTGGTGGTGATAATGGCTTCTGGGAGGCAATTTGTGTCAGCCTGCAGCTCCATTCAGAGCTAATCCTCCACAGACACAACACACAGCAATTAATCTTTTAAAAGGCTTTTTCCTCGTCTTTTGTCCTCAGCCCTCCGCAGAAGTGCTCACCAGGTTATGGAGTAATAGGTACGAGAGGTCAACCCAGCTTGACTTTAGCTTAGCGTGGATCAAAGGCCCACATTAGCATTCAAACCTTTAAGCCGGAGGCATTGTTGAGTTAAAATATGGATAATTCCAGCCCATATTTGGGGCCGGGGTTTAAGAAGGAGTTTAATATTAGCTGCAGGATGGGGACAACGCTTTGAGTGCCCCCTTGATCTCATTTTTAAGGCCACAGTTGGAGCGGTTTAGGCGGACGCTGCTGTCACCGCAGGATTTCAACATCAGAAGCTGCAGCACTGTAATCCATGTAAAACATCCCTGAGGCTGGAGTCATTTCACCATCAGCAAAATTGCGTTTCATGCATCAACGTTCATGCACCGCTCTCATGCTAACATTTGCGTGGAGTATCGACTTGTATATGATGCTGTGTACAATCGCTCTCAGCTTGAGCTTGGGCTTTTTAAACGTATGTGTTAAAACGGTTTATATGAGACCCTTAATTACTTTAGAGCCGTTATTATTGTTTTTATTATAAAAAAATTGGCGCTAAAAGGCCGAAGGGAGGTTTTCCCCTCATGCGGCCTACAAGAATAAGCAAGATAATTAAAAGCGTCTAATAGGGTAAATCTGAGATTGCATTACATTCAAATATTAAACTGATTAAATCAAATTAAATTATGTTTTTAGAACACACACAGGTATACACTTATAAAGACTACCATTCGGATGGTTTTCTGTGCACACAAAGTCTGCATTTATTTGATACATACTAATCATTTGAAACATGGTAGTTTTATATACGCTCTTACCATGAGGTTAGAATGTCTTACCATGAGTGTAGCACAGTATTTTCTGCAAGTGTTGATATGTATGTCTCTCTCTGCAGGAGCAGTACGTGTTTGTGCATGATGCCATTCTGGAAGCATGTTTGTGTGGGAACACGGCTATCCCAGTGTGTGAATTCAGAGCCATCTACTACAACATCAGCAGACTGGACCCTCAGACCAACTCCAGCCAGATCAAAGATGAGTTTCAGGTGAGCCGTCTAAACAAATGGATCCATTTCCACCAAAATAATGTCATTGTCATATAGAGTTTTTCTAAAATGTAATTTACCATCAGTGCAATGGGGAAATTGCTCTTTCATAACCCAAATATAGTCCTTGATGAGAAATGTTTGTGTTCATACTGACGTTTCTTTTCAGACTTCTCAGTATATCATCCTCCACTTGCCCTTCATTCAGTCTCGTTACAGTCTAGGAAGAGCAAGTGATATACTAAAGAGATCGTATTTGAGATTGATCTTTCCTCCGAGTCTTAAAAACAGTAGGAACATGCTTTTTTTTTACTTCACGCTTCGTGTTCCTGCAGCTCTTTAAACTATAATCAGCGCACTACACGAGCAGCCCACGTGGAGGCCAAATTTACTGAATCCTCCAAGGTTTTTGCTGTCGATTGCTTGTGCTGCATTATGGCTGAAGGCCTCGCAGCTATTTCTAACAACTCTATCAAGCTCTCTGGTGTGATTTCATCATGATTAGTCCTAAATTCGAAGTGCTTTTGAATGAGTCAATCGGCAAAACCTTACCACATTTAGATAAGGCAGGTGAGTAAAGACACGGTGACGCAAGCGTCAAGAGACAACACATTTCTTTACGAGCCATCGGCGAGCAGCTGAAGCCCCATAAAGCTCGGAGCTGAGCTATTTCTTTTCATGATGCCTTTATGTTTTGTATTCCCTGTGAAATGAGCGAGCCGCTACCGTCTGTGGGAGAAGCAAAGCTTCAGATCTGTGAGGTGTCTCATAAAATATGATGAATATGTTTCTATCTTTCTTTCCTCCCAGATCTTTCGTTTTCTATCTAGCGCTGCATCTTTCTCACTTGTAAGCCATTTTTCACTGTCTGTCTCTTTCTTTCTCCCTCAACGTTCTTGAGTCTGTCTTATACATAAGTAATGACTGACCTTCGGTTTACTAAAATATTTGCATTGCTTGTGGTTGGACCAGCAGTGCGAGCGGAATTGGTTTTTATAAATGCACCATTTTTTACCCCCAAGTAAGACCAAGATCTGTTTTAAAGGTGTATGCTGCATTCCTTCATGTCTTCTTTTTCAGACTCTGAATATAGTGACACCGCGTGTCCGTCCAGAGGACTGCAGCGTAGGTCTGCTCCCGCGTAACCACGATAAAAACCGCAGCATGGACGTCCTCGCGGTGGACCGCTGCCTGCCTTTCCTCATTTCTGTTGATGGCGAGTCCAGCAATTACATCAATGCAGCACTGATGGATGTAAGTTTGATCACTTTTGTTAGAAGTCCCCTCTCAACCCTATAGATGTACAGTATGGTCAAGTAATAATAAACAGCCAATAATGTGTTAATAATAGGCAACTAGTTAATAGTGAAAAATGGTCCCTATACTAAAGTGATACCGACAATCTAATATAATTGCATTCTTTTGTCAATTTTGAACTGTAATGGGGTCGTATTTAATTTGTTTTGACACAATTTGTAATCTCATGATTTTCATGATAAACATTTAGATTTAGATATACATTTTTACAGCATTTCATCTGTATTTATTTGATCAGAAATATAGTAAACTCTCTTGAAATGGTACGCACTATAAGCTATAAACTACTAACAAGTAGTAGCTGAAGTTATGAGGTACAAAACAACAAGGGGTTTTGAGCGAATCAACTCAGAATGGTAACATGAAATTGTGACATCAAAACATGCATTATATACTATTAAACAATATTTGGCAATAAATTACATGTAGATATAGATGTGTAACCAAACTGGAATGTTTTGAAAGTTTTAGAGGAGCTTTTAGAATAAATCAGAAAAGAATCATGTCAGCACAATCTTAAAACAGATGACAATAAGTATGATATAGATATAAAAATAAAGATTTGCATTGCTTCATCATCAATTTTAATTAGTCACAGATATGAATATTTATTTTTTTAAAAAGTCATGTTTTGTGCAGCCCAGCGGTTTATTGTAACTAAGAATACATTTTTTGACTTTTCAATACTTGCTGTATTGCGACCCGTGCTAGCAGAGTGTGTGTGTTTGTCTCAACCCAAGCCTGGGCGGCCCATGTCAATGAATCCCTTGGCAAGGTTATCACTCAGTCTCTGTGTCTTTCCTGTCCCTCTGCAGGTCTCCATTTAGTTTAGGTCATTACACATGTAAGGCACGTTGGGATGTGTTGGGTTCAGGCACATCTTCAGCGCTGGAAGGAAGAGTTAACTTGTTCTCTTATTGATTGTCCTAGAGCCACAAACAGCCGGCGGCTTTCATTGTAACGCAGCACCCTCTGCCCAACACCGTTGCCGACTTCTGGAGGCTAGTGTTCGACTACAACTGCTCCACTATTGTGATGCTGAATGAAATGGATGCTGCACAGGTATGTCAAGTACTTGACCCTCACCACCATTTCTTATCTGTTGCAATTGGATGTTGGAAGATGGGATTTATTTTCCACACTGTGTTGTATTGATTTTTGTGGATGAGGTTCAATCTGGAAAGCCTACATTAAAAAGTCTTTATGCACACATTAATATAATAAACAATGTTTTGTATATATGCTACTATTAAAAAAAATTCGTTGTCATCACGTCATTTGTTTATCATTATTCTGAAAAAAAAAAAGGATTCTACAGAAATATTAAGCATCACAACTGTTTTTAACATTGATAATAATAAGAAATGTTTCTTGGGCAAAACGGCATACAGTATTACAACGATTTCTGAAGAATCATTTGATATTCAATACTGGAGTAAATTCAGCTTTGCCAATAATAACAAATGGCTTACAACAGACGTTTTAAATTATTATAATATTTTACAGTATTGCCTTTTTTGCTGTATTTTTGTTAAAATAAATATAGCCTTGTTGAGTGTAAAAATAGTACAAACCGGCTTTTAAATAGTAGTTTATTTATGAAATATAACTAATACATATATATTTTTGGTTTTACTTTATTTTGATGACTATACTTGGCATCTACTTTTCTACTAATTCCTATTAGACTGTTAGTAGAGTATTGATTGAATGTTAGGGTTAGAATAAGTTACTTATAGTCAGTAGAATATTTTGTTGTGACCATCGCAGATATTAATCAGACAGTCTTTTAATACTCTAAGGAGAGTTTGTTGACTAAAGGTGCAGTGGTAGTTTTTGAACGCTCAAAAGGAACCAGAATAAGTGTTACCATATTTTTTAATACGACTACAATCTTTTTCCAGGAATGTCAGAAACGTTATAAATGAGGTGATTCATTTTAGTTTCAATAAATGGTCTTTTTTCACTCAGGAGTTCTGAAAGTTACAGTATATTTTCATAGCATAGCAAACTCTTTTATCTCAGAAGATCAAGGGAAATTTAATTTATCATGATGTGACTCATTTAAGTTTGAGTGAGTAAGTGAAACAAATCATTGGAACAGATTTCTTTGGCATACTGCAATTTGAGTTGAGATTTGTGGGGTTTAGAGGTATTGAGTTGTTTCCATTTTCTCTTGCACTCTTTTGACTTTAACTTCATGAACCCTAAGTACATTATTGAGTCACGTTGTCTGAATGTGGACTTCTGTTCAGTGCGCTTATTTGCTGTAATTATCTCCCCCGCTACAGCTCTGCATGCAGTACTGGCCAGAGAAAGGCTCCTGCTGCTACGGCCCCATTCAGGTTGAGTTCATCTCCGCTGACATTGACGAGGACATTATCAATCGCATTTTTAGGATCTGCAACATGGCACGGGTAAGTGGGGTCAGTGGACAGGGAAGGGACTGCTATTTAGTGGCTCTTAGGGACTCAGTTGAGTGACTGAGGCAGAAATGTGTTCATTGATTTGTGTTCTAACTCCATCATTTGATATTTTGTTGATCTGTAGACTGCAACCATGATTGCCAGAGCTTTATTTTTTCAACCAGGCTGCAAATTTATATATGCACTACTGGTCAAAGGTTCTTAAAAGGTTTTTTTTTTTTTTTTTTATGTTTTACATACTGCGTTTATTTTATTTATTTGAATGTTAATATTGTAAAAGATTATTACAATTATTTATTTTTATTTTTAATTGTTTTTACTTTATCTTGAGTGTCACATGATCCTTTAGATATTGGATGCTGGAAAGCATTTATTATAATTATTATTATTAATGGTAAAAATAGTTATTCTGCTAAATATTTTAAGCAGAACAACATTATACAAACATTATAATTGTTGCAGAAACATTGCGATACATTTGAAAAAAAAAAAAACAATATTCAAAAAATGACATGCAACATTTCAGTAACAAAGCAAAAATTAAATTAGTGTAAATGTTGTCTTGCCGCTAAACAGATGCTTGTGAACAGTAGTCACATTGACCTGAGCAGAAACCATAGCAACAACTGCTTAAATTATTCCTGTCAAATGATTTGTCAACAAGTGATGTCATTGTTTCTCAGAAACCTGTACTTTAAAACTTTTATTTGCTGTGTTTTGTTTATGAAAAAAAAAGACAAAAGCTTCTCCAAATTGAAGTGGAAGAAATACTGATGGTTTTCAAACAGGTTTTCTGATGATGAACCTCAAGCCAAGTTGAACCCCTTGAAAATCCTGATGTACTTTGTGCTCAGTGTCATTCCATCCTTACTATGACTCACTAAAATAAAACCGCTTGTTAAAAAGCAAAATCCTAGAGCTCAAGAAGAGATAAAAATTCACTTAAGTCACTTTGATTTGGCTCCTAATGCGACAGTAAATCAACAGCGGCAGAGATTATGACCCTGAGTTAGTGATGTGAGAAATTACGTTATAAGCCATAAAGAGACCACGACGATATAGTCCTTCTCAGTCCACACCATTTCAACACTCAGCACATCATGCATCTTTGAACGTGATTCGTTCTGCCAGACACATATGCAAGAGCACAATAATCACATAAACATTTGACCACCATCCTGCCACAGCTGATGGGTTTTGAGCAGTTTTTCTTCTTTTCCATGCGAGTTAGCTTTCTGTTCATGCACATTAGCAGTCATTACTGAAGCTTGACGTGTTTGGAGCGTCAAACGTTTGAGAAGACTCATCCCGCCTCCCCCTGCTTCCAGTCTCTTTTCTTCCCCCTCATTCTCTTTAACCGCCGGTGACAGGCGAGGTTTACCGGGTAGCTAATCAGTGTCGGCGCAGCATAGCAGCACAAAATAAATAAAGTGCCACAGCATCACAAATTTGCCATGAAATGGCTCCATCGATGGCAAATTGTGTGTAATATGACTCTCATTTAGCTGATCCGGTCTGACTGCAGTATCCAGCTGACATCTCTGTTTGCTTTCGCGTCTGTTTTGATGTTTTATTTTTTGCTTTTCAGTGTTACTGCAAGAATTGGAGGTAGTCTGAATGTAATATATACAGACAAAATGATTAGACTTTTTAAAAGATCTTATTAAACACTGAGAACTAGTAAATAACTGGTTTGTAAATAATGTAATAATTTTAAAAGTATAAACTGATAATTAATAAAGTATGAAAATACAATTATTAAACATTATATATATGCTCATGAACAAGGCATTTATAGATGCACTTGTAATAATGTTGGAACAATGGTTTATAAAGATGAAATAAATGCTTAACTAATCATTCACAGCACGTAATTATTATAAAGTGTTACCCAATTTGGTAGCTTTTCCTAAATACTGAAAAAAAAAAAACATAAATAGTCAGTAGTTTATATCAGTAGGCTAAAATATTATGTGGAATCTCAATCATAAATGGCTGGTAAATATCACCATTAATTACAAAATAATTGGAAAGTAACACATAATTAATAATGGAATTATCCAATAATCATTTTGTACAACCTTAATTTTTTTTTTTTTAACTGTAAGAGTTATAGAACTATAAAATCAATGTGAAAAACAGCTCAGATCATCTGTTGAGGAAAGGTTTGATGAGAAATGTTTGATTTTATATTAAGATCTTTAATTTAGACTTTAAGACATTGTGGACCTCTTCATTTTTCTCCATTTGATCTCGTTGCTGTCTAACAGACAGCTCAGATATTTAAAGAACATTGAGTCATTTCTAATTTCATTTTGACTTGCTGTGAAGTGTCAGTCTTATACTGCAAGTTCATGAAACATGGGTTGACGTGAATGTTATCTGGATAAATGTTCTGCAAAAGCCTCCTGTTTTGTTTCCAGCCTCAAGACGGCTACCGGCTGGTCCAGCATTTCCAATATATTGGTTGGCCAGCGTACAGAGACACGCCACTGTCCAAACGCTCCATTCTGCAGCTGGTCAGACGGCTGGCCAAGTGGCAGGAGCAGTATGACGGAGGAGACGGACGCACGGTGGTCCACTGTCTGTGAGTGTGACCCCCACAACACAAAGCTGTTACACATAAAACCAGAAACATGATTGTGTGAACGTGGAGAAACCCTGTGAAGAGCAGAAACTGTATGACTGGACAGTATTGATTCGAAACATAACAAAACACATCGCAGGAAAACGTTATGGTGAGTTTTTGATGACATCTTGGTCACAGATTATTTTAAGGTCCAGTTCTCCAATTCTCCATGGATGCTCTGCAGTGAATGGGTGCCGTCAGAACGAGAGTCTAAACAGCTGATAAAAACATTACAATAATCCACGAGTAATCCACACCACTGAAAAAACACAAAACTGTTTGTAAGAAACAATTGCATTATTAAGATATTTTTCAAATGAGTCCACTGTCAATAATAATGCATCCTCCAGTGAAAAAGATCAAGCATAACCCAAAACAGTGAGAGAGAACAACAGGGGATGGACTTTTTTTTTTTTTTTTTTACTGTAGGATTATGCATTTCAATTTAAAGTTAAAATGATGTATTGGAATGTGAATTACTCGTGCATGTTTTTATCAGCTGTTTGGACTATCATTCTGACGGCACCCATTCACTGCATTGGTGAATAAGTAATGCTACATTTCTCCAAACCTGAATCAAACTAAGAATGAGTACATTTTCAACAAACTTTAATAATGCCATGCTGATTTCTCTACAGATTTTAACATATGTAAGACACTGCCTGTTATAGCTAATATGAGTTTAATGTAGCAAATTTTGATCATTCAAGATGTGTATTCCACAGCTTTTCATGCAAGTCTGTGTGTAGTGTAAAGCAGTCGGTACAGGATCGCAGATTAAAACTGCAGCTTTAAAAGGACTAAAGGATAAAAACCATACAGCCTTTGAGCCAAGGACAATCTTATCAGCGTCACAAATTAAAGCCAGAGAGATACAAAAGATCTGACAACTTCATTACTTTCCCATCACTGTCAAAAAAGTTCAGCTGTTGAATGCAGAGCAGTTTCCCTGAGAGAAATAATTAAAAAATGTCACAGTAATGCTGACATTCAGCAAACGGCATGAATCTCTTTGAAGACAGTTCTACTCTACTTGATTGTGTCATGTCGTTGTGCTGATACCGATCAGGGGTAAAGCTGACCCGTGATCAGAGCTAGTTATCTGATTTACCAGTACTTCTGAAACATCCTCTGTTCAAGCAAGCATGCAGATTCAAATACAAGCCTTTTGCTTTGGTAGCTCCTATGAAGACTACACTTCTAAACCATGTGTAATGTGCCATCAGTGTTTGTGTTTTTGGAGGAAATGAAACTACGAATGGCTGCACATTAAACTGAGATATTAGAAGCCATTTAAACATCGAAATAAAATGACACACTTCAAGGTTGGAGCCACAAGGCCTGCGATCTTTAAAAATGTAGCACAAGTCAAGCTGTGATTTTATGGGATATTAACTCTGCGTATCTGTGACATTATGGGATGTGTGATTTGTTTCTCATGCCGTATTGTTGTTGTTCTCTTCAGGACTGGTGGAGGACGCAGCGGGACGTTTTGTGCCATCTGTAGCATCTGTGAGATGATCCAGCAGCAGAACATCGTGGACGTGTTCCACACGGTAAAGACGCTGAGGAACAACAAAGCCAACATGGTGGAGACGATGGTGAGCTACACGCATATCTCTCTCTAATCAAGGATGCATTAAATTGATCAATAGTGACAGTAAAGACCAATGTTATAAAGGATTTCTATTCTTTAATAAATCTATTCGTTTGAACTTTTTAATCCATCAAAAAATTCTGAAAAAATGTGCCATGTTTCCACAAAAATAGTGTTTATATTCCAACCTTTTTATATAGTAAAAGTAATAATTTTAATTGGCATATAAAATTGATTTCTGAAAGACCTTGTTACACTGAAGACTGGAGGAATGATGCTGAAAATCTTTCATTTTTCAGTTTTGCATCATAGGAATAAATTACATTTTACAACATATTCAAATAAAAAATGGTTATTTTAAATAATAAAAAAAGTTTTACCAAACTCAGCCATGCAAATGTGTTTTAGTGATATTGTGTTAATTGATGTCCATTAATATATTTTTTTATATTTTAATTGAAAAAAAAAACTCTTATTAGTTGAATGATGTATATAACTTACACTTATATAATATATAATTAAGATTCAATTTAAATTAATTCAATTAAATTAATTAAAATTAGCTGATAGGCTTTTAGTTATATCATATCGATTAAAGGGTCATTCCACCCCAAAATGAAAATGCTATCATTAATCACTTACACAGTAAGCTTTGTTAGTCTTCAGAACACAATTTAATATCTAAAAACCAGGAGGTTTGTGATTGTCCCATTGACTGCCAAATAATGAACAAGGTCCAGAAAAGCATAAAAGGCATTATCAAAATACTCCATCTGCCATCAGTGCTTCAATCTGAATGTTATGAAGGGTGGACTAACACTTTAACATAACTTGTTACCTGTTAGTCATTTACAGATGGTATCATTTCTTACTATACACTACTTTCAATCATAAGTCTGCTCTGGGGGGAATATTTAATTTTCTGTTCACACCGTATGATTCCATCCTCATAGTTCTCAGTTCCAGATGAAGGCTGTTGAGTGCTTACATATGCAGATCTTAAGGAATTTTATTGGTGGTCTTGATGATTCCACTTGAAGCAACAGTTGCTTACAAAACCCAAAAACCCCACAGCTGTGCATCTGATTTGATGCTGGATCAAAATAGGACTAACGTCAAGTTACCAGTAGGCTGGAAAAGAAATGTAGCTATTAATAATTACATTTCTAATTTCTCCAGTGATTTTGTTATTTGCACTCACTTTAATCCGCTAGAAATTCCTTATTATGAGTGAATTTATTCCATTTATTAGATTCCTAATTATTTATCATTTGTAACCTTCAGCTAGATATTTCTATTTATGCTTGCGATCTCTATTATAAAGGTGACATTATATAAAAAAAAAATTAAATTAATAAACTTTATAAAAGTGACATAACAAAAATGTCATTAATTACCATATGCCAAGAGCCCTCTGACACTGCTTCTCTATTATAAGCAGATGCTTTTCCTCTTATAAAAGTGACTGTATAATGATGGGGTTGCATTATTAACACAGGTGTTATTGGGAAAATCTCCCCTGAGCGGCGTCTGCCTTTGAACTGCTAATGCATTGTTGCTATCGCTTCTGTTTTTGTTTAGGAGCAGTACAAATTCTGTTACGAGGTGGCTCTGGAGAGCCTGAATGCCTTCTGAAAGTTGGAAAGGTGAAGAAGGGAGAAAAACAAGCAAAGCAATCTTCTCTTCTTCCTCAGAATGACATCTCATCTCATCACAGACTCATCGTTCAGTCGTTCCTCTGAGCTTCTGTGATGAGAACAGGAAACTAAAGTTCAACCCATCGCTGTAAAATACTGTATAAATAAAACAAAACCTTATTTGCCATTTCTTTCTTCTTCTGTCAATGTCCAGCATCAGAGCGTGTATCCTGGACCGTGAAGTGATCTTGTACAGTCCTATTCCTTTTTAGCTATACGCCTTGAATGTTACCCATCAATGTAAAGAACAACGGTGAAAAAAAAAGCAAAAAAAAAAAGCTTCTTTCTACATGCCAGCTGGGAATAACCAAATAGACTTTCCCTGAGCTCTGTACAGATTTAAAGAAAATCAAAAAAATTCAAAACAAAGCTTAAGCGAATTTGCAGAGAAACGTGAGGACGGATATTTTTGTTATTCTGATGATTTTTGTGGTTCCTCTCTCTGGTGCGTTTTCACTCTGCCTGCTTTCTCACACACGTACGCCGCTCGCCTACAGACCAGCATAAAGATTTTTCACAGGTTGGACATTTTGGGTAATATTTGTTCTATTGCCGTTCTGTCTTTTCTTTTAGTGTTTGTTCTTTCTAAAAATAGATGTTGCCATTTTGGTTTTGATTTCCTGATGTAGGCAGTGAATGTTAAAGATTAAATATGTACCTGAAGTATTTTCTGTTTGTCATTTGCACTTTATATGTCTGTTACCTCCAAGGGTGAATCTCACAAATAATGATATATACTGTTGTATAATGAGAAATTATATTTAGCGTCATGGAAATGGAGGCTATTTTTGGACCAGTAATTGTTAATAGTCTAATGTCACGCGAAAAAAAAAATAGTAAGGAATATAAAAATATACACTTAAAAATAAGCTTAATTTGCTTAATTAAAAATAAAAAAATAAACATATAATTCAGTTTTTGTTAAATGTTTTGGGTTTTTCTTTGTGAGATTCACCCCCAAAATATTGGTATGTATTTGTAATCCTGTTGCATCATTTAATTTGAAGTGCCAATCTCTCACGTTAAACAGAAGGACTGCCACCAAACCACAGACCAGATGCATATCATGAACAATGCGAAGCTGCATTTTGACCGTTAAACAGCTGGCGACTCTTTTCTAAACCACACTTTGGTTGAGAAGCTTTTCAAACTCCAGGCGTCTGCATTTATCAGTGTGATAAACGCTAGTGAATTTAATTGTAAATCCAAGAGTTTTGCACGAAAACTGTGATATGACTGTGATATTTGTTTCTGAGCTTCTGAACCGTATTTTTTAGAAGAATATATGAATGTTTCACTGAAAACCAGCCATCACACAAGGTTACGGCACTTACTCTCTCTTTTTTTTTTTTGGACTGCGTCTTTTGGAATTTTCATGAACTCACTGCCTGCTTTTATGTTTTACTTCACTATGTGTATTTTTTACTTATTTTCAATGATTATTTATCATTTATTTGTCTAGCAAAGTGGTATATAGAGCTGGTGATTTCATGACCATTGGTGGTTCTGTTGCTTGGAATTGTGATAACATTAATAAAGGGACCAAAATGTTGAACAGCAGCTTTCTTCTGAAGTGCTGAATCTCTGTTTATCGCATCACTTGCGATCCCTCGCTCTCAAGTAATGAAGCTGAACATCTGCACCTCTTTACAGTCCTACACTAAGGAAACTAAACTGTTATGGGGTCATTCTGACAAAACGGTTTCCCCAAAACAGGATTTTCTTTCATTTAATCATTCCAACTGAAATGATGTACTGCAGCACACCACAAGCAATAGCAGATTTTTCAAGCTAGACTAAGCAATAAGCATGTGCAAACTTGTCTAAGGACACTGACTATTTCTATAGCAAAAAGATCTTCTAATGGCAGCTACAAGGACATGACTTTATTAATTAGCGATTGGCTCTTTTATTGAGAAGGCAGGACTTTAATGGCGTATTGCACGTTGCACTTTCTCAAAAGTTAAACTAGGAAAAAGTCTGCAGACTCATATATGAGATAAAAGACTGAGTATAAAAGGCAGCAAGACCCTGGTTTCTGGCTTTTTCCAGTTACGGTACACTTTCTCCCATTCATAAGTAATATCAGTGCACCATCTTTGTTGATCTAAAGTCTTCCACCAGGCATGATGTATCCCATAATGCAAGGCATTCAACTTGACCTTCCCTGTTCAGTGTATTTCATAGACTAGATGCAAAATCATTGATTTTTAACATCTTATTTGATTTGATTTGATTTGATTTAAAGATAAAATGACATTTTGCTTTTCTTTCCCAATTATTTATAAAAAAATTTATTTCTGAATATTTAAAAAATGTTTTCTTGTTATTTTTAGTTATATGAACATTTTGCAAACTAAATGTTTTCTCAGTTCAAACTAAATATGTCATGTTTTTACATTTAAAAAATCTCACAATGTCCAGCTAAAATAGTTAACATATAAATAATGTTTTTGTGAACATTATTTAAAACTATGTAACTTGAAACAAACATTCTATTAACGTTATTAACGCTAAATCATACGTATTTTACAAGTTGACATATCCTTATGAATTTGAACAACTGATCTTCACAAGATCGTTTGAGTGAGGTCATATGAATTTGTACGAATTAACTACCTCGAAATATACATATGAATTGGTCATGAGACTGTACTGATATTTCTAAACAAGGCTCATTCTATGGAAATGTCTCTAGCTTTTACAGAAATATTACACACAAAAAAAAAAACACTTAAGTGTTACAATTTCTTTATAGATTAAAATAAAACAACATGTTATTTGAACAATTTCACCTTCTTGAGCGATCAGTGTGGCAATATTTGTTGTATTGAATTCTAAGCACCACCAAATCGTGCTGAGGACTAGAGCTTTATTTTGAGGTTTTCTACTATTTAAAATAGCATAATAAAACAAAATGCTAAATAAATATTGTAAAATATTTAAATGAAAACAGTGGTCCCCTGGAATCCCCAATGTCACTGGTGTTACCGTTTCACAAAAACGTTATTTTGAAAATAACTGCAGCTTTAAATAAAAAATAATCAAAATGTAAGAAATAAGGAGATTATGTTTTATGTAACGCTTGACTACATGTGCAGAAAAAAAACTGAGAAATAATATTTCAATAAAAACTTTTAGTATAGCTAAAAAAGTAACACCAGTGACAAAATGTTACATGAAATAATTGGACAACAAGCTTAAAAAAATGTCACGTATTCATAAATTTGAAAGATAATCCAATAATGTGGTCTAAGTTTAAATATTAGAAAAGCTAATACATTTTAAGTTATATATAAGTTTTAAAAGAGGACGTTTCCCACTGAACAATCGTCTCAAAGACGATTGTTCAGTGGGCCGCAAAGAGACAGTGGCTTATGACAATGACAAAATACAGCACTGCTGTTTATAACATTTGCATATATACTGTAATCAGGGCTCGAAATTAACACAAAAACTTACCAGCCAGTTTGGCCGGTGACACATGAGCCAATCATGCAAATCATGTCAGAGACGCCCTGGATCGTTTGTCCCCTTCGTCCTACATTTGACATGAACACTATGGCCGACGTTTTAGATACCTTTGGCAGCAGCGCGCAGCAGTGTTCATTTCGTTGACAAATAATTCTCATCATAATGTTCGTCAGCGACATTTTTTCACCGACGAAAACTAATTTTGAAATGACAAAAACTATGACGAAAAACTATTGACATTTTCATCAACGAATAAAAACGAGACGATAATGTTATGAAGGGACGATTGGAAAGAGATTACGAATGTGCTGCGTGGTTCGGAGGTTAGATGTGTACATGAACTGTATTTATAAACTTGCTGCACGTCTCATAAAACGTTTAAAAATCTTAATGTGTGGGATTAAGGGAAGAGCAGGCATATGGATATGTTTGGAGATGGAAGAGAGAGCTCAGTTCAGTCCGGTTTCTGAGCGCACACACTGAAACACATACCCATAGCACGTCTCACACAGTGCAAGTTACTCTTGAATGGAGAATTACTCACAAAATTATTTGAAATTGTCCGTTTTCACTAGCATTCAGGTCAACAGAGTCGATTACGTGAATGTAAACGGTAACGCACATTGCATTCTCTTGTATTCAGTTTTAAAGGGACCGCAGCCTAATTTGGTTGCTATTGTCAAAGTCGTATTAATCATGCAACAAAAGTAAAATCACTCAATGTCCCTGACTGAATCACGTAGTACTTAATAGTTCTAAAGATTCATATACATTTTTTTATATTAAAAATATTTCTGCTTGAAAGAATGAATAATATGGTAAACAAAAAAGAATGCATAATTAGCCTATTTAACGATTGGTATTTCATTGAAAAGCAGACCATGTTCTTGACCTTAACAAAAAAGTGGTTATATAGCGTGCAAAACAAAGAGATGGTTAAGTTTAATTGTAAATGGCAGACAGGTCGTCATTGGCTAGTGTTTGATATTAAAAGATTTGCCGTGAGTGCACGAAAGAAAAAAATAAAACTCTTTCATTCAGTGGCATTCATAATCTCTTATTTTCACCACGAAAAAATGTGTCTAGTGGAAATTCTGATTGGCTGGTAACTTCAGAAAGAAATCTTCAGAAATCTTCTGACTGCCAAGGACTTCGA
Organism: Enteromius trimaculatus; assembly: GCA_032361065.1. NCBI lineage: Eukaryota > Metazoa > Chordata > Actinopteri > Cypriniformes > Cyprinidae > Enteromius > Enteromius trimaculatus. The sequence goes on along the minus strand of JAUMHP010000048.1, from coordinate 17,389,065 downwards.
TGCAGTACATACGAGCAGAGAAAGTCTGATGGGAAACAGCACAACAAGCATTTCTGTGTCTTCTATGTCTTAGTGAAAAGCATTAAGGACAAACTTACTAAAAGGTGTGGTAAGGCCACTGTAGCTACTCGAATTAGCAATGGCTAATATAAGAGGAATGGGTCATTTTCACACCAAAGTAATTGTCCTCAATTTTCCACAAGGGCTCAGTAGGAGCTGTTTATCTTGAAAAAGTAATTTTGTCAGGAATGAAAAAAAGCCTCTGCACCAAATGTGTTTCCAGCAGCGCTAAAGAGATGTAATCCTTGAGTAAACACTGTGTTTTGTTAGCATGTCGCGTGGGCTAACATGTGAAGCGTCCGTTGTATTCTGGACCAACCATTATAATTCTTCTTGCTATTTCACACACAACACAGCAATTACGCTCCTTCATGTGCTGGAAAAGCTTGTTCAAGTGAAGAGGCAAAGAATCTTCTTAAAAAAGAAAAGCTTGTAGTGTTAGTGCTACACTTAAATGCTTATCTCACAGCACCAAGACAAGCACATTGCGATTTAAACTGAAGCAATAGTTAAAAAAAATAAAAAACAGGAAAGGATGGAAAGGATTTACAACACAATTGGACTGAAAGCAGTGGACATCACGCTATTTGAAAACAGAAAGATAATTGATTTAACTGCAATTTTCAGTGAATAATGACTTGAATTAAAAGGAACTGCAAACAGTGGAGACAAGGGCCTCATTTATAAAGCATGAGTACGCACTAATTTGATGTAGAGTGTACGTATACCTAAATCCAGTCTTTGACGGGGAAAAGTGCTTAACGTCACGTCAGGGTCTGAGCAGATGTACGCACTTTTTATTGTCAGAGTATTGCAGGTTTTTTAAAATGAACGTTTATTATATCTAAACTATGATGATTGCTGATGTTTTATATGTTAATGACATTACTTAGGTTCAAGATCAAGTTCAAGATCATTTATAAATCTGGAACAGAAGTATACATGCGTTTTCCATATATGCGTTATTTTATGAATTGCATGTACGCATATCTGAGAAATTATTGCATGT
>JAUMHP010000048.1:17359170-17371265 GCA_032361065.1 Enteromius trimaculatus | reverse complement strand
GTGTCACTCAAAGCAAGTAAGTAAATTGTTTTATTTGCCTTGAAAGTTGCTGTAACTTGGTAAAACCTAGTAAGTATAACCACTAAGTACAGCTTACTAACTATATCTAAGTAAGATGAACATTAGGTTTTACAGTGTAGATCGTCTGAATTCAAGTCACTGTTTCATGTGCATTTCAGATGTATCCTTTCTCCTTCAGCAGCAGTGCAGCAGATCTAGTCTACCAGGAGCCAGCCTATGTACATTCCATGTTTAGTAAAATTCATTTGAAGAGTTGTCACGATTAACCAGTTGACACCCTTTTTCTGACTATAAAATGTAAGATGTAAGATGTTTTTGCTAAGATGTACAGTAAATCACCTACCACTTGTGCAGTCAGCAGGTTCTAGAACACAGCGACACACAGGCGGTGTTCAGAAGCCTGAAGGTCATATTGCAGCAGGTGATTGTCTACAGAGGACGGTGTCACTGAAGAGCCACATCTCTACAGGGACTGTCTGAAAGAAAGTCACATTATCAAGAGACTCCCTGTCTCAACCCAAAAAATCAGTGAAACAGGGTACATGACTGTATTTTACAACAAGTTCCTATACTTTTGCTTAGATGTCGTACTGCTTTATATAGCTGGCTGGAAAATTGAATGTTCAATAATTCACGATTTGCTCAATGAACAACTTTGTATTGAAGTGCATGACATTTCTCACTCTGAATAACTCATAAATAATTACTTTACTGAACAATGTGCAAGTATTCTTTAACCATTTTTCGCTGAAATAGCACAATATAATTACGATATTTAATATGACTACATATTTGAACATGCATTAACTTAACACCACATGAATGATTTTTGACCTGGGCAAGTTATAACCAATAACATATGATAGATGTTATGAGCAATTTAGACCACCTCAGCATCTTGGTGACCAACCACAACAACTGAGTATGAGTTTGGTGAGTTATGTATAGAAAAATAACACTCATATATAACACAGAAAAACAAAATTTAGTTAAGAGTTTCCAAACTTTTCTGGATGGTAAACATTTTTTCAGAAAGGGACAAAGAAAGCTTTGAGCATGACTGCTGAGCACCTGTTGTATCAAAACGGTTCTGTTACACAGATCATCCTCTGTCCTCCTTTCTGATGCAGATGTGGCAATCTGAGGATTTGATTCCAACCGCAGCTTATGACAAAATGCCAGGATGAGAGGGAGAAAAGGATGAAATGAGAGGGAAAGTAGCAGGAGGCAGAAGGTTTTATGTTGTGCTGTTTGTCTCCTGCAGAGGAGGAGTGCTGAGAGAAGCAGAAAAGATAGTCATGAAAAACATGCCCATTATGAAGGAGCAAAAAAAGATCTGGATGAAACAAAAAGAGCAACAAAATGACACTCCAAATTTTGTCATCTTCTACAGGTAACTCATCATGTGGCTCTAAAACACCAAATGTAGGGCAGCTTTGCAATAAATGAAAAAACTACATAATGCCCTTCCGTAATTGTGTGCAACAAATAAGATTTGAGTCACAAACAGCTTGTGCGGCGAAAGAGTCACTTCCATAAACAGCTTCACAAATCTCTTTTCAAACAATAGTTCACCAAAAAATTAAGTCATTTTTGTCATTATTTTCGGTTTTAAAACTGTATGACTCTTTTCTCAGCTACCCATATGCTATAGGTTAGATCGATGCACCAGTAGGTGGAAACAAATGATATGTCTTTATGAGTGAATTTTTCCCTTAAACCTATTCATTAACTAATTACTTTTTTTTTTTTTACAAGTGAGTAACTGAATCATTCATTCAACTAATTAGTTCAAATATGTATTCGGGAAAAAACCAAGTGACCGTCTTTCTGATTGAATCATTTAATAATTTTTACTCCACCACTTTACTACTACTGTATGTTGTCATTGGTCATGGGGTTGGAGCAACTTAAGAGTGAATTTTACTTTTTGAAGTGGACCATTTCTTAACCTTTCCTTTACAAATCTCCATCTCCCTCTATTTATGCAGTATTTATCAGCCGAGATCTCTGGGCATATTCAAAATGCAATTTCATATAAGGTGATTTGTTTTGTTCTTGTCGTAAAGTAATTGGCAAATCCAGCAGTCTTTGAAAACAGTATCTTATTCTAATTTGTTACAAAACTCGCATTAAGTCTATGGATGAAGGGGTAATCCATCAAAAGACAGGTAGCGTCAATGTACACTTCACCAGTAACAAATGTATGAAAATGTGCAGTCAATCAAAGACAACAGTGTCTCTCCAGCTCCATACTGATAAATCCAGTTTATTTTCACAGGTAAACAAGCAGCATGTGTCTGGTAGCTCTTAAATCTCTCATGACTGACAAAAGTTTTCAAAAAATTTAAATGAAATAACTTTCTGTATAAGATTCTGCATAGCATTAACATGCTAGATTCAGCATCTAAAGTCTAACATTTTTCAGCTTTTTTAAACCATCCTTGATTGCATGCTTGGTTACTATTGCACATACCTTTTTTTGCTGTATGCTTCATGTACTGTGTTTTATACACAAACATTCATCTACTAGAAGCTTTCAATTCCAAAAATGTCTGTTGGTATGCACCTATCACAAAGTCTATAGAGAATGTGACTGTAACGGTATGAAAAACGTGTCTGCAGAAGTAACAAAAAAATGTCCAAAGGACACGGTTGAGCTATTCAGATTTTCAGGTAAGACTTTAGCTCTCTATTGATAAAGCCTTAAAAAGAGCTGGCAGAACAAATAAAAAAGCAAAAGTATTGCCAGAGACAGTGAAATACACCATGTGTGTGTGTGTGTGTCATTCTTGTGAGAGTGTGTCAGTCTCCATGGGAGGGCTCTGTTTGACAGACGGTAGGTTGGAACGAAATGGACAAGGACATACAGAGGAGAGACAGACAGCTTTACTACTCTTTGAAAATCGCTCATCTGCCATCTCAAGGGTGTGTGAGTGTGTGTAAGTGCACGAGAGCTTCCCATCCATAACATCCTAATTTTCCAGCCACCTCTAACTGACACACTGCCAGATTTACGCTCGCAGCCCTGACAGTAACAAACACACAATGGTGTAATGATATGAGTGTGAATGCGTGTCTGAGACATAACCCACGGCATTTAATCTGTGTTGTTATGCATGTTTTTGCACCTCCGAGTTCATTTATTTTGACAGAATACAATAAATGGAAAGTTCAAAGTACATTTTGCTGTGACTGCACAAAATACGATTAAAACAACACGGATGAAATCAAACAACCTCAACTGTATGCTTTAGGATATTTTCTTAGGTTCCCATGGTTAAATCCACCTTCCAATGAACTGAAATTGCACTTGCATGACTTTTAAATCTGTCTTAAAACTATCATCCATTAAAAGCAACCATTGTGTGTTTAAATAACATGAAAGATCAGGGCTCGGCAGTCCTATTCCCTGTGCCACGCCATCCCTATTGTGAGATAGAGAAGGCTTAAAAACAATAGGGCTTTGCTTTCTGGGTCAGTGGGTCCGAATGCCAAAAAAACAGACAGCCAGGCTGTGAATAAGAGCAGAACACAGGCCAAGGGACCCTAATGCACTTGTCGAACACACTTAAAAGATTAACTATCCTTTTAAGTACTTAAAAAATCCTTTGTGACGCTAAAAAAAGACCAAAAACCTCTTTAGCATATCATGCGACAATGACCGGATACTGCCTTCGAGAAGAAGATTAGGCGTTATAATGCCAGACAACAGTAAATAACATCAGGGATTGAGGCCTTTTTAAGAACAAAGACACTTTGTGCGTGTGATGTGTCTTAAATATGAAATGCAGTTTAAGGGATGATCGCTTTTTATGAGGAAATGAGTATTAACAATAAGCTGTTTGAAGTGTGTTATGTAAAGAATGTTACATTTACCCATGAGTGCTGTTTAAACTCTGTCATTTGCAGCAGACATTCTGCATATTTGTCTGTAAAGCTTTCATATTAAAATGTCAAAGCTGAGACAAAATACAAAAAGGAACTTTTATGAATGGCATTTGCATTCCAGAGCAAAAGATCAAAAATATCAAAATAAGTGGTGCTTCTGTTAAAGAAAGATAGCACAGGCACACTTGGTATATTAAATAATAAAACATACACTGTACAAAATTATAAAGTTCTACAGTTGCATTATTTGTTTGCAGATGCCACTTGGATATATTTTTAATAAATGCATACACTGTAACTGCATCCTGGAAGACTATATATATCCACCATTAAATAATAATATTAAAAAAAGAAAAATCCCACAATTCAGGCATTTTCCTGAAAGATATATATTTTCAGTAGTGAATTATTAAGTCATTTGCTGGATACGAACTTACAGTTTAGAGTAAAAAATTTTATTCTGACTTTAAAACTCACAATTGCTTGTTATAAAGTCAGAATTGTCAGACAAACAGTAGCAGTTAGCTTTTTTATTCTTTATTTACAGGTGGAAAAAGGAGGCCAAACACTGAAGTCCAGTACTTTTGAACACTAATAAACCCCGAAATACATTAAGGTGGGTGTATAGTGTAGGTGTATAAAAGCACCAAATTATCAAGCAATTTCATACAAGAGCAACAGCAACAGTGTATCAGTTTCAGGCCTTATGAATGAGTTTGGCTGAATGGATGTATCAGACTCACTCAGGTTGCTGTGATAATTACTGTCTGCTCATTAATGGACAGTCTAGGAAAACCTCTTCATCTGGCCAGCCGTCAGGAGGAAAGTCAATGATATAAATGACTTTTCCAGGATGATGAGCGAAGCTCTATCTAGCCGGCCGAGGAAGTAAGGACGTAACTGATGTGCGGTCGTTAACATGTCACACTCAGTTAGGAGTATCGGCTAGAAGTCCGTATTGAGAAACCAGAGCTCATACTGGGACACAAGCCAGTATATACTGTATTATAAATATATGAGTGAGAGACTTGAGTCTACTTTCAAGTAATAACATTTTTATTTATTTATTTTTTTTCAAAGGAAATTTTGCTTTAACGCTTAAAACATCAAATTATTAAGTCTGAAGACCTTCACGTTGATGAGCTGCAAATCAATTACTCCCAAAAACCCATCATTAGTGAATCACCTTTGAGTGATTCATGTAGTTCTTAGTATCCTTAGAAAAACAGAACATTCATTTTACTTCAAGAATAACTTTTATTATTTTAAATAGGTTCCAATTTATATTAGGTGACCTTAACTAATAATTTTGTACAATGCACTTATTGTGTACATACATGTTTTTACATTGTAGTTATATTAAAACAAAAAAAACAAAAAAAAAAATTTAAGTACAGCTGTATTTAATTCTGTAATTACATAAATAATTACACTGTTGACCCATCCCTTACACCTTAAACCTATCCATTCCACCAAACCTGTCCTTAACCTTACACGTATCCCACATCAATAGCAGCAAAAGTGTTTTGCAATACAATACGAACACAATAAATAAACTGCATGAATTTTGATGTAGGTATATAGTACTCAAGGCCACCTAATATAATATTAAAGTGTGAGCAAATCTTCTGTGTTCCACAAAGAGAGAAAAAAAATCAAATGGGTTTGGAGAAGCTTTGAACAATTTTGATATTTGAACCTTTCCAAAGCAGGAAAGATCACACCCACTTACAAAACATCACAGGGCTTTGTAGACAATCAATAGAAGAATCAATGGTTGTCAGTTTGAGGCCAACCTATGCGTCGATGTCTAGAAGATTCCCTCTGTTTGTGAATGTTTACAATGTAAAAAATAAAAATACATTTCAACAGAGAGCTTTTATTTTCTCTACTCTGTATGTGTCAATCAAACTCGCTCCCTATTCAAGTGTGTCTGTGCGAGTGAAAGATTTGTAGAGTTTGGCAAAGTGCATATGGAGCAATCAAAAGAAAAAAAGTGACAAGTACAGCATTGTGATGGAGAGCTGTCCACTCAAACAGATGACGCCCCATGCCTCGTGGGGAATAAATAAAACAAAAAAGGAGATGCACACAACCATCGAATGTCTTCAGATACCACTCTGAACATCTTATCTACAGTACACGTATAACCTCTGTAAATACACCCTGCAGCTCTTGGCTGAAGAGGATGAGTTTGCTGTGGGCACCGTTCAGAGTCGCCGTGATTCATCGCTCAAATGAACATTCGGTTGCTCATTCTTTTGGTTTCCGTCCAGTTTACAATGCTCATTTCCTTTCTACGGGCCTTTTATAAAAATGCCCTTAATATTGATGCTTGTCATTTTTCTAGCTTATTATACTGTAGCCAGACCTGGTTTAATAACTTCCTGAGGTGCTTTTGAAACACTGTGCTGCTTGTTTGAGCGGTTTGATCAAGGTCTGCACTGTACTTCCACAGAAAGCAATTTCTCCTCATGCAAAATTCATACATATATACATTTGACGGTAAATCTCTCTTCGGCATCATCTATTAGATATACTCAAGTGTTAACAGTGGCAGAATTATGGCTAATTTGTGCTTAAATTAGCTGTTTAGTTGGTGTCAAGGGGTTAGTCTCTTGATGGCTTTTAATTATTGCTCTAGCAAAGAAAACTACAGCAAATCTATCTTTCAATATGAGCTGCTGGTTAATTACTAATAGTTTATGTTTCATAATTAAAGTACTTCATTAACAGTACTCTTCAACCTCAAAGTTAGGTTCAGATGCCAGATCCAATCATATTATATAATTAAAATGTGTAAAACATCAAACAAAAGCCTATTGTCTGACACAATTTCATATATTTTCCGAAGACAATGTGTATGAAACACTAAATGAACTCAACATAGAAGCACAAATTTATTATACTGTTTTGTATATATATATATATATTCATACATACAATACATATGTAAATATATATATAAATAAATATAACACTACATTTAAAATACATACATATTTATACTGTGTATAATTTATTTAATACTAATATGCATTTATTACTTAAATAGATAATTATGTAGTTACATAATTAAATAAATGTTATTTTATTGAGTTTAATTATCTTTTATATAATTTGCATATTTTTTTTTTTTATACAGTAATAATCTGGTCCACTAGTTATAGGTGCACTGTGTAATTTTTAGCGGCATCTAGTGGTTAGGATTTGAATTTCAAGTCCCCCGCTCACCCCGCCCGTTCAAAACGCATACAGAAGCTACGGAAGCTGACAAAAGACAAAAATGTTGTCATCTGTTACACCTGACAGTAGCCAATAAAGCGATGCGGTGTCTGTACAAAGGCAAGTCAAAGAATAATATTTACTTAATTAATCAGTAGACCAATATGTTATTGCGAATATTATTGTTACTCATTGATTGTTGTCTCAGGTTTATTTGCTGACTTTAGTTTTTTACTAGATTTTTTGTTTGACAGTTAGTAGGGTTGTGCGATTTCTACCAAATTGTGAAGCGATCGTGCATACAATATCAGTTTTAATGCCATGCACATTACTAGGGTCTCCCTGATGCCCGCAATTTATATACAGTATGATTACTTAACGATATAACTATGAGAGAAAGTAATGAAATATATATATTTTTCCATCTAATGTTTACTGCCTTTGAAACACAACTTTCTTTCCGAACACGGTATTGGGATGCGGTGGCTTGCGGGAGAGGAAAGGGAGGAACAAAGGCTACACACATGATGAAAAGTGAAAGTGATATGCAATCGTACATACGCAATTAGTATTTTTCAACACTGACAAGGAACAAAACAATACTTCTCCCTGCGGTTATGTCCATCTTGCAGTTAAAGTTATCAAACAACAGTTTTCACTATGAATGCTAATGTTGGGCTAACTTACCGGTCCAGAAGAAAACAGGCAACTTTGGGCCGTTTAGGGCTGCTATAGAAAACTTGACGGCACTAAATGGTGACTTGCATGTAATGGAACCCAAGGGGTATGTAGAGATAAATTGCTCGTTCTAAGGTTATAAAATCATAACGGCTTGTTATGTAAGGTCTTTACACACCTCTGAAAACATAGTTTTGTATGTTGTATTGCATTTCTACCAATAAATTCTCCAAAATATTAAACACTGCACCTTTAAGAACCACTGTGAGTAACACCAAAAACTGTGCTGACTGTGCTCATAGCAACATTTTAACTCGACAACATGAACTGTAACATTTTTACATTGAAGGAGCTGTTTTGTAGAGTACTATCATCTGGCAATCAGTGCTGACAATGCACAATGACTGCATGCAGTGTATGGCTTACTCTGAAACTGCATGGCTGGAGAGACAAACTTTGATGGAGAGAGACAATATAAGAGTATGTGAATCAACATGCAACTGTCTCTGTGTTTTTATTGTTTTATTTTTTACACCTCATACAAGCTGTGAGGAGTGACAACTGCATTTAGCTGCAGTGTGCTTATGGCCTGCAGGTCCTAAAGCAGTGTATAATTGAACTTCTATTGCCAGCTTGTTCTTGTCAAAGAATAATTGGGTTCTTTTTTGAATTCTGGAAGAGCACCAGGTACACAAAGACACGGTGCCACAGAAGTGAATGGGAGTGAGATGGAAGCTTGTAAAACCATTGTTCAAGTCCATTTTCCCCTCTTCATCAGGCTTGGCTGAGCAATACATCAGCCCATCATCTTGCATCTTCCGACAGTAATTCTTCTCGTGTGCTACGCAAACCCAATCAATCAGCCGACTCCACCTGTAATCCTGTAAATTCTTCACCATCCGTCAAAGTCACTGCTCGTCTGTCTCAACCGGGCCAGCCAAGATTTATTACCGTCTCCGGGACTATTAGCTGGAACAAAAGGAAAAAGAATGAGGACAAGCGCTGCGTGAAGGAACGTAGTGAGGCAAGAAGAGGAAAAAAGTAAAAGAAGGTAGAATTAAAAGTGGAATAATTTCCTAGAGGGAAGGAAAAATTGAATTGATAGAGAGTTGGGTAACATCTGGGAAAAGAAAGCGAGAGAGAGGGAATAAACGATGACACACGGCAGGTCCGGAGGCTCTTCCCATGTGGCAAATCAAACAGTAACAAAGGCCTATTAGTATAATTCAGCTGGCAGCTCTTTATGGCGCACTGGAAGGACAGGACTTGTTAAAGATGATTTAAAGCTTGTGGCTTTTCACTAATAATGGCCATTTAGTACCATCCACACTTACTGTCATTGTCTTCATGACTCTTGCAACTTTAAAAAAACGTAAAGATGTAAAAGAGATAGTTCACCCAAAAATAAACTTTCTGCCATTAATTACTTACTCTCATGTTGTTCCAAATCCGTAAGTTTAAAAATACTTTTTCGTTGAGCTGGTGTCCAGTAAGTGTGCATATATATCTTTTTTTTTTTATGAAATACAAATATGCAATGATAGTGTAACGCTCATCACAAGGAGGAGGAGACGGGCAGGCAAGTTTGAGTATGTTTATTGAAGGAAAGGGACAGTCTTTGAGTGAAAGTGAAACTGAACCACGTTCAGTGGCATAGGCGATCGCAAAGTTCAGTTTCTTGATGACGCAGAGGTGAGTGACTTCCATGAATCCATTCAATGACGACACTGCTCATCCATGAACTAACATTCACTTTTTTCCCCTTGTAGGAGGATCCAGCGAACGACGAGCTCTAGGGATGGCGGTCTGTGAATACAGGCAAGTAGCGATGGGGAGTAATCACAGGTAAGTGTTTGCTTACTCACGTGAGGTTCAAGTGAACTGTGTAAAGATCGTTCCACGCTCGTGGTGCTCGTGATAGTCCTTTCCAGGTAAGTGTGTCTTGGTAAGTGAAGGTAATCCTTGGTACTGCGTCAGCAGTTGTGATATTCTCACTGATGAAGTCACTTTGGAAGATAAGCTTGTTCCACAAAGGTTAGTATCACAGACAGCACGATGACAATACATGAATGAGGCTAGAGGTAAGCAATAGTAGGTTTACCTTGGGGTTGTTACCTCGATCACAACCACTGGTGAACTGGAGAGCTGGGCTTTTAACCATCTCTCCTGATGGCATCCAGCTGGCAGTGATTAGCTCGTTAGGCACCTGAGCTAGAGAGTAGTTGACTGCACTGATCCCATAGGCCTGACAGATAGTGCCTTTATGCTCTTAAAATAAATAAAACCACAACTTATTGATTTAATTATTATTTTGATGAGTTCAGCTGACATAATAATTTATTTTCTTTAAGAGTAAGTTGCAGTAACTTAATAAAATTATCTTATTTGAATTGGGCAGTATATTTCCAGTTCCTAACATGTTCTGAATAGATGTGAAAATGAATTGTTATTTTATATGCTTTTATTGAAGGGAAAGACCCGCCAGTGTTTAATGACATTTAAAACCTTTCTATTATGCTGCCTTTTGTTTGATTTGTTTTGCGCTAAAGAGTATAAATACATAAAAGTAATTGACACACACTGTTTTAAAACAAATGCATTATTTTATATGTGAAATAGTATATGTGTAAGTATAAGTGAAAATAATGAATGCATTTAGCCATAAGCAATTCGAAGCAGTTCCCCTGAACAATCACATGAAGCACATGTTCATCGGATCACTCAGATGTTATATAATTAAACAGAAACATGAGCGCTATAACGTAGAATGTGACTGAGAAAGAGGAATAAGCAGCAGCTCATATCGGGCACGAAATGGCCCTATCCATTTTCTTCAGTGGTTCATATCTTTGAGCTGAGCGATAGAGCTCATTTAGTAAATGAGTGTTCACCTCACACTCACTCTCTTGCTAAATGTCAAATGTGCTGATACATGATATAGACATTACAGTTTAATCAAACAAAAGCTGAAATGTCAGTCAATAATGAGCAATAATGAAACTGCCAAAGACATATCAGGGAGGAAGTAAGTGGAACATTTTGCCTAATATTTCTTCAATGAGTTTATATGTTTTGATATGGTCAGTTGTTTTATTAGTGGTGCTCGCAAAGGCAACCATCCATTTGTGCTAGACGTGACGGATAACACAAATCAAGTGGTTTATTGAGAAGAGCTGTCTTATTACTTTAAGCAATCAGATTTTTCATTTTTTTTTACTTGGCAGATATTAAAACCAGTGAGGAAACCCTGGGGCCATATCTAGAGACTTGAGAGTGGAAACTTTTGACTTTGACCAGTTAAAAATTACTTATAACATGCTATAGAAAACACATAGAAATGTACTAAAGACATCAGTGTTTAAATTTCAGTTGCATTAAATATATATAACACAATGTAAAAAACAAACTGTGGTCAAACTACCAGTTGAAAATATCAAATATAAGAAAGAAAAAAAACAACCTAATTTGCAGTAACAGCTGCAGCTATACACTACATTATTACTCATTAGATCTCACACTTTCCCACAGCGCTCAGGTCTGACGCAGCTGACTTTTCCCCCTTCACACGCGCACCTTCATGGCTTCGTAGGAGTCAGTCTGCTTCATGTGCGCAAGCGTGTGTGTACGTGTGTTTGAAACGTGCCAGACAGAACAGGAGGTCATGTGCAGCTCCAGCAGACTGTGAGATTGAGCAAGTCTGCTGCCAGCTTTCTATAAAGTGAGTCAGTCAATGCAAATAGTGTTCGAGGAAGGGCGTCAAACATGCTACAGTATATAAGAAAAAAAAGCTTTACTGTTGTACCAGTTCAAGCATTCAATAGCACGGGCTGTTTGCGTTTCATGTTAAATTAGTGCAATTAACATACAGTGACCATATACATTATATTCTTTTGCCTTTATACTGTATGTCCCGAACAGGATTCCAAAAATGCCAGGTTTCGACTCTCTTGCTGATGCTGAAGGGAATGACTGAAATGTAGTTTGAGTGCCAGCATTGTACATAATCGACCAATCACGGTGTGATCTACAGAGAAGTCAAAGCAATGCAAACATGCATAAAGATAATGTATGAGCACTCTAGAGATCTTATAAGAAAAATGGAGCCCAAACCTTGACATTTTAGGCAATTTAGAAATCCTACGCAAGTTCTGGCCTAAAAGCAGTATAGCCATGTCACCCCTAAGTTAAAGGGATAGCTCACCCAAAAATGAAAACTCACATTCATGTCATTCCAAACCTGTATACCTTTCTTCTTTCTTTTGGTAGAACACAAATGAAGA
>JAUMHP010000048.1:17329456-17347531 GCA_032361065.1 Enteromius trimaculatus | reverse complement strand
TGAACAATTATCTAACATTTTATTAGTAAAACTCCAGAGTGTTATTGCATTTTTTGAAGGTTATATAAAGAGTAATGATTAATTTCTCAAGCTTAAAAAAGAATCCGACTTCTACCTCGTTTTTGCATGAATACAAAGAGTTCATCAAGAAACTCCTTCCGCTGTGGATCATTATCAAGTTCATAAAGCTGCAAGTTAAAAAAAACACATCAGCAACAATGCAACCAGGTCTCATAAAAATATGTACTTCTGTGCACTTTTTCCGCAACACTGTTTTTATGTGCCTTACTGCACATTTCACCAGAGTTTTAAAGAGAAATGTCCACTGAGTTCCACAGGTTCAATATGTGAGACCTGGCACATTTGTATTCCGTTAATATAGACCTGTATTGTTCTGGTTCAGAATTTAAATATTATAAATATTATAATATTTAAATATTAAAACTGTTGCTAAAAGTTAATGCTCTAACATGTTGTAAATATGTCCTACACTAAATCCAACCCTAAACCTACCCAATAGTGTTATCAAATGCAAAACCGATATAAAAAGGCATTTGTTGATGTAACCAATGACCTTTTACGCCGATTTGAACCGAAACATAGTTACACAGGATTCAAACATTCATAACTCCTTGTCTCTTAAGTACGTTGTACTGCCTGTGATATGTACTTATTGGTACATATTTTGTGTCTCGCCAAAAAGTGCACCAGCCATGAGACCAGGTAGAACGATGAGTAGTGTACATAAAAGTCACATAGATCATTGAAATGCCAATCAAATGACACATTGTGGTTGCATTTAGATGAAAAAGTGAAGTTGCCTTTGTATATGAATGCATAAATGTGTTTTATTGCCCATTAAACTGTATCTGCTATGGTTCTCTGTCGAGGATTTAAAGCAGTATTTTAGCACTACATAAAGCTCAGTAGAGTTTAATGCCATCTTTGATGCTTAAGGGGGGATGAAATCTTCATTTTGTCCTCTCAGTTTTGACAGATAGGATTCAAAACCATCACATTTTAAAAGGTCCGCTTCAGTCTGGAGATAACTGTCTGTCTGTGGCTGCAACATCAGTGTCTGTCACATTTATAAAGGGATTCAAACAGTCTGTTAGCCAGTGATTTGCCAGTCTGTGGGACTTTAACGTCACTGTGTCCATGTCTGCTGTTCCTCAGTAAGCATTTGGCTTCAAAAGGATGTCTGAAACTGATGAATAAATGTGTTAAGTAATGTTCAAACACTTTGTACAATTAAATATTTATCTTGATTTGTTTTTGTTTTACGTCTTTGTTCTGCTTCTTTCTTCTCTATCTAACTAAAAGAAAACGAACTGCTCAGAGGCTGTTCTTTCATTGGAAAATGTAAAAGAGGTTCTCAGTAAGAATTTGTTTAAGTTTCAACTGTCTTAGATGTTTTTCCCAAAGAAAGAAATAAGATATCTGTTGATTTTTAGTAAGAGATATAAGGTTAACAAACTCAAAGAGTTCAAAAGTTTGTGATCTATAATAATTAAAGAAATTAATACTTTTTATTCTGCAATGACTTGAATGATCAATGATTAAAAGTGACAGCAAAACATTACAAAACATTTCTTTTAAATGTTCAATTCATCAAAAAAAAAACTAAATAATTTATGTTTTTCCAAAAATATGAATGTGAACCATTTTTAACAGAGAAAAAAAATATTAAAGTTATTGCTGAAGGATCATGTGACACTAAAGACTATAGTCTGATGCTGGAAAATCAGCATTGCATTTTTCTTACCTGTTAGCCTTTTTACTTCTCAGCAGTGGCTGATGAAACTTCATAGGGTTTTCATAATTGACATAGTTTCATGAAGAAAAATTAGTTGTAAACACAAACAATGCAATATAAAAAAAGAAAAAAAAAAAAGAATAAGGCCATCTTTATTGGAATATGCCTCACAGCGGTTGTTTAATTATAAGATAATATAATACAATTAAGTTACAATTTTGTGCATGATTTTATCATCTCATCTATCATTTTACACATTAACATATATTTTGAAAGCTGCCCATTGTTTTGGATCCCCTCTATAGACTCCTCAAAGTATCCCATTACAAAGAGAGTGACATTGGGAAATATGCCAAAGGTGTTTGATTTCACCTAGATCATCAGTAATTTCTGTTTGTGTGTGCGTGTTATTACTTTATGCCATTGTATAAGATATGAGCTCTGTTTATATCCTCAGGCTATTCATTCTGCTTTGATTTACTTTCATCTCCCCTTGACTCTAAGAGAGTGTGTGTGGGGGGGGGGGGACACACTCTCACTTGTAATCAGTAGGGTCATTTGCCTTACAGCCTCTGATGCATTAAACTTTCATTGTCCAAAGTAAGTGTGTGTATGTGTGCGGCAGCGAATAAATCTACACCTCGACCATCAGGAGCACTTGTAAATCTTGGTTGTCTCACGATACATACGCTCAGTTTCCAGCTCTGGAATTACAGCAAGACAAATGGGAATTCTGGCTCCATTACCGCGGTAATTAAGGTCTGTGGGAGTTTTCTTACATGCGCCGTTATTTATTCTGCCGGCTCTGATGCACTAATAAGCAGAGGCTTATGACAGGTGATCTTCTTCGAGTGTGAATGTCTGTGATTAGAACAGCAGACCCAAATTTGTATGTGATGTGTTTCATCAGATGAGACAAGTCACATTAATAAATCATTCTTTTTCCTTTTTCTCTCAATATTTTTCTCATGTTAGCTTTAGTTTTCACTGCTGTCCAGCTGTTTCATAACCCTGAGGAGCACCATGAATATTTTACCATCCAATATCTCAAACAGTCGTACGTCTCCCTCACTAGCTCATGTTTACCCACAAGCAACCTAAAGTCCATGATCTAAAGAATGTATAATCTTTACAAGGCAACATATTAGTTTACTTTTAAACCAAAAACTTCACTCACCCTATAAGGCGTCAGAATGAGTTTCCAAATACAATACAATACAATACAATAATACACAAGCATTTCATAAATCTCCAGTTAACCAATTCATTAACAAATCCATCAAGATCTGTTGAGTTCTCCTCTCGTTATGTCTTGTATTTCACTAGTTCCCACTACCTCGGCGATAAAATTCCCGGAGGAAGTGGAGAACTTGGCAAAACGAGGGACCCTTTGCGAGGGTCGGCTTCGGCTCGGGTGGCGTAAGCGGAGGTGGAGGAAGACAAAAAACGCAGAAGCCGAGGATAGGGTGCGAGCGGTATTTAAGGTGGAGAAGGAGAGATTCGCGGGGTTATCAGTAAGAGGAGATTGGTGGCAGCTGCGATCGTTCGTGCGTGCTCCTCCTGAAATACGATTAATTGCTTAATCATCATAAAGTGTGTTCTTCCCTGCGTTCTCGGTCCAGTCTCCTTGTTATATGGTTTTAACTTATGTCTACGTGACCTTTGAGAATAAAGAAGCGTTATTTATTTGGCTACTCCCACAGTCTCTTGCTTCCTGGGTAAAATTATTACAATTATTACATTTTTTATATTTTTGGTAAAAAAAAATACTTGGCCTCTGAGGTCAGAAAAATATACTAGACAACACTAAATTGGACATTTACTAAAAATATAAATACTAAATGCATCTGGTTTTAGAATCCTTACACATATATTCAACAAAATGCTAATTATTATTTTTATCATTATAATATTTTTTATTTATTTATTTTTAAATCTGAATGAAGGGACTCACACTTTCAGTGCTGAGACGTTTTCCACTGCCACTAATGCTCATTAAATCTTCTAATTTATACGTGGCAGGCTTTAGATCCATATTTCAATTAACATTCATGATTAATCAATGTAATGGCCATATTGGGGGTAATGAGGTGTGTTCGAGTCAGGACGTGTTGAACAGGTGGTGTGATAGCTGGAACATGATTTAATCAGAGATTGATCTCCTTTGCGAGCTCACACACACACAAAGTCAAAAGTCTAACTGTGGCTGTATTCAGAATAGCATCCTACTCCACTGCTCATACTAATTCTACAGTATACAGTATTTTCTCTAAGCAGTACCACGCATTTACTGGGTGTGTTATAACCTTCAATACCTGTTAGATTTGAGATAGAATTATCTATGATGTTGATGTTTTTTTCCTGACAATTAAACAGGGATATCCTAGTACAGATAACATGGAAAATGATACACATTTACCAACACTGTAAACATGGAACACAAATAGTAACTTAGCATTTAAGAAAAACATGCTAAAAATTGGTTCTGATTAATCAGTCACACTAAAAATGAAAAGTTAAGTTGAGTGCATTGCATTGTAGCAGTTCTCTGTGCAGCGCGCTCTTTTATACTACACCACAAAAATGCAAAAACGGTGCCTGTGCTCTTAACACGTCTCAAGTTTCTCTCTCGTTTGTAACTTTCACTTCATCCTGTAGCTAATGACGCGTTTTATGAACATATGTGTGAATGAGAAGAGGGGAGAGGAAAGAAGCACAGCAACGAGCAAAGCTGAATAACAGAGTGAGGGGAAAAACACCCAAAGACAAAGAAGAAAAGTGAAAGACAATAAAGAAAAGAAAAAAAAAAAGACTGATTATGAAGTGAAATTCTGCATTTCCAAAACTCAGACAGGTTCGGACTCTTCATTGGAGAAGGTTTGAAAAAATGAACATCTCTTGCTCACCAATGGATCCAATGGGTGCCGTCAGAACCAGAGTTCAAACAGCTGAGAAAAACAAATAAGTTTAATAAATCCTGAAGCTTACCTTAGCAAGCCCCACTAATAATGTTAGTAATGTAAGTAGTGACACTATTTCGAGGACATGTTCATCTTTTCAGTCCCACTTCACACTACTGAAGTAATGAGACACAGACAACTAGGCCTTGAGAGAGAGAAAGCATATTCACAATTCATATCCACACTAAAATCTTGATTCAAGAGTAAATGAAAATGCTATACAACTCTAAAGAAAGTGAAAAAGTGAACTTCCAATCAAGTGAGTGGATTCTAGTTCTCAAGTAAATGGAAAGACAAATCAGTTTCAGGATTAATAAAAATAACATTAATTGGATTCTAATTCTGATTAAATGCAAACTGAATTAAATAGTCAAATAGATTTTAATTCTAATAAAGTTTGAAGTAATTTCTAATTCAAATTAATTAATTTGTTGATGTTTCGGAATCTATTCCGAATCTATTCGGAATTTGTTAGCGGAATCTAATCAACATCGAACTGATATGATCTGAATAATGACACTATTATCTTCTGTAAAGACTTAATAAATCAAATTTAGTTCATAATTGATGAACTTCACAACATCAATACTGTTTTATAACTTGATTCAAGTTGAATGGCACCATTATCTACTTATAGCTTTGGAAAAGCATGCCAAATATTCAATTCTAATGTAAATATACATGCAAATGGGTTTTAATTTGAATTCTAATTGTCATATATATTCTGTTTTAAGCAGAAATACTTATAGTAGTATTAGTATTAGTAGCACATGTCCTGAGAACATCTCTAGTATGCAGGCTTACACCATTCACTTGATGGCTTATGGACCAGAAGACAAATGAGATCAAATTTGGACAATTATCAGGAGTTCTGTTTGCTTTATGTCTTACTGTGAGCCAAGCAGCACCTGCAAACACACCCCACTCATCTGTTACACACTGTCACACCAGCCAAAACATTCAGTCACAAATGGCAATCAAGAGCTTGGTCTGCAAGCAAGACTGCAAGCAAGGTTTGTCATCACAAAGTATATTAGAATATCTTATCCATACTAATTAAAGGCCAGAGTTAGGGCTCTTTTTATATAACTCAAACATAATGTCCAACTTTGGCTTCTACGTGACAAGATCAGATAATGTCTCAAGTCAATTTTATGTGGTTTCCATCAAGAAAATTCCATCAAGAGCTTACAACATTTGTGATTCAACATTCAAAAGCAAAATTATGCCAAGCATCAAACAATATAAAGAAAGTATATAAATATAAACAAAATAAAACAGTTAAGTAAGCAAAGTTGCAAGTTTGAATCCTCCTGATACGTGTTCCCTCTCTGTATCATATACAATAAAGCTCTGAAAATAGATTTTAAAAAGGCTACACTTGTTAACGGCTCCATTAGTTTGATAAAAAAAAAAAATCAGCTGTTTCTTTCCTCAGTTGTTTATATTTCTCCAGTGTGTACAGCTCTTGAGATTCCTCAACATGTTTTTATCAAATATGTGTGTATTTGCGCTTAGTGAAGTGTCTGCCACATCAGTGGGAGGTCTGAGAGTCTGTATGCAAGTAGATGACTGTACTTCACAACCAACACACACAAACACACGCTCACACACATCAGGAAGTCAAACTAAGGTGATAAAGACCGACAAGATTGGCAAAGCAGAGCGATGAGCTTAACTTAATGTTCTTTCAGTATTACAGCGATCTCTATGACTGGTGTGCTGAATGTACACATAAACATTAAAATTACATTCACAGAATAAAGCTCTATATTACAGTCTAATGCTAGCCAACAAAAAAAAAGCTACATTACACTTTCAGAAAAAAGGCAACATTTAGGGGAAAATAAGGTACAAACATGTACTTTTGATTTATTTATTTTTTTCCTGGGAGTATATGGTGCCCAAAATGTATTTGGACTATGTTAAATTTAAAAAGGTACTCTACCATCCAAAAGTTTTGTTTTTAATGTTTAATGTTCTCTTCTGCTCACCATGGTTGCAGCTACACTGTAAAAAGGTTGCTGTTGCTGCAGCTGGATGCCAGTAAATTACTGTACTGTACTGTAGTTCACAGTACAGTAATTTACAGCACAATAATGTTGTTACTGTATTTTTATTTACTGTATTATTACTTTATTTTATTTTACAGTATCAGTACTACAGAGTTTATTTTCACTTAATTTAAACATTTTTACCTGTAAAAAAATATCCAAATGTGGAATACTGTAGCACTGTAAACCATTATTTTTACCACCATGGCCCCCCAAAAATCACAATAACTCATAAGCTTTAGTTCTGATAATATACTTTTTTATTGTTAAACATTTCTTTTAGCAAGATTTTTTAATGCTTCTGTTAACTAAGCCTGCAGTTGTTTGATCCTGAATACTGCAAAAGCAGTTATATCGTGACATATCTTTACTATTTAAACATAACTCATTTATTCCTGTGATTTCAAAGCAGAATTTTCAGCATCGTTACTCCAGTCTTCAGTACCACATGATCCTTTAGAAATCCTTCTAACATAAGTGTTTCTTTATATTACAATTAGTAATAGAAAAATTCAAAGATCAGCATTTATTGGAAATAAAAAGTTTTCGCAACGTTATTTGCTATACCTTTCAAAAGCTTGGAGTAACTAGATCAAAAGTGATGATAAAAGGTAAATACTGTTCTTCTGAACTTTCTTTTCATGAGGGAAGCTTGAAAAAAGCAGCAAAATCAGTATATTAGAATGATTTCTGAATGATTGTGTGCTACTGAAGACTGGAGTAATGATGCTTACATTTTAGCTTTGATCACAAGAATATTCAAATAAAAAATAGTAAAAATATTTGTAATGTAAAACTGTATTTTGTGATGTACTTTGGTCCAAAAGAGAAAACAATTGTCCCTTGCCATTGGTCAGTTTTTTGCGGGCAAGTAAATTTACAGTAGTGAATAAATACTGTAGTGACCATATATTTCCCATAATCCTTTGCTGTTTACAGTAAAATACTGTTCAAATTACAGTAATATGGTGAATTATTATTACATTTGTGTGTTTGGGAATGTTTTCAGTATTTTTCAAGTTGTGCTGCTAAACAATTTGTATTAACCGTGTTATATATTTTTTTAGGATTTTTGATGAATAGCACTTATTTTAAATAGATTGCTTTTAAAAATTCTATAAAAAACAGTATGACCTCATACAATGCACTGGGAGATTATTACATTTATGATTCATTTTTTGTATGTATAAAATACACACTTTGTGCATCACAAAAACACTAAAGTAATTTTACAAAAAGAAAAATGCCATTTGTTTTGTAGATGCCACTAATGCAAAAACACAATGCAAGTCTAAAAGCTGCATTGATTATTTCAAAGTGAGTAAGACCGTTTGATGATGTGCTGTAGGAGGATGTAGACAATGAGGATATTACTTTGAATCCAGGTTAGTTTTTGGCTTACCTAAAGGGGTCAACTTGGATTGAAAGACCCTAAATTGCTGCAAAGGGATTTTGAGGATTTGGATGTAACTCAACCACGCAATCCTCAAAATGACCTTGGATTAGGTTCCTCTGAGGACTCGCTGGGGTCGTTCCACTCTCAGTGTAGCTCTAATGGAGCCCGTCTAGTCTAAACCCCTGCTGGCTACCTACTTTGAATAGATACAAATAATGAGTGATAAACCTCACAGAACATTACAGAGTGTGGAAATCTCCTCTCAGTCTCAGAATGTGTGTGGAAAAGCTAAGTACGCCTCTTCATTGCCACATTTCTCCACTCCAGTGAAGCGAGCGTAACCTCCCCGTGCTCTCTGGAGAGACGGTTGGCCATTTCGCAGTTTATTTGATTTTCAAGTATTTATTCTCTCTCTCTCTCCCTCTCTGCCCACTCCAGTTGTTCTGATCCATGTCGGAGTCAGGGAAAGGCATTAGCTTTTCCAATCTGACAAATCCTAATTAAAGTCCCCTAAAGCGTGGCACTTGACATACTATCTCTCACTCTCTCAATCTCCCTCATCCTCTCTCTCTCTCAGACTGGAGGGATTTATGGCAAGGGGTTCATACCAAAACCCTGTCACACTTCTAATACAGCACTTGGAGCAATCATCCACCCTGTAAGACCAGGTGGAAGGAGAGACGGTTTCCTGACCTCGGACATCATATATATATATACACAAACCCCATCATATATATATACAAACATATACATATACACACACATATACATATATATATATATATACACACAGTACTGTGCAAAAGTCTTAGGCCACTAGTATTTTCACTAACAAAAGTAGTTTTTTTTTTTTCATCTTGGAGACTTTGGCACAGTTCTTCTGGATTGAGTCTGTCTCAGTTTGTTCTGTTTCTTCATGTGATTCCAGACAGACTGGATGATGATCAGATCAGATCTCTGTGTGGAGCACTAGCTGTTGTCAGACAATAATCCCACAGCATTATTACAATTAATGACAAAAATAATGTTTGGAAATGTAAACTGATATTTACAACTGACACGCTACAGAAAAAGATAGAAATAACCACTTAAAACCATTTTCTGTTGGTAAAAATACTAGTGGCCTAAGACTTTTACACAGTATATATATATATATATATATGGTTTAAGTACTAGTAATTTTGTCTCACATTAAAATGTTCCATCTAATTAGCTAAACAGCATATTGTTGTTAAAGTTAATTGTCCTGACACTCTATAAATAACTAAGGTATACTATATAGAATAAAGTCTGACCACATATTTCAGAAAGGCTGGTGATCCACGTTATTAAATTTTTCCTTGAATTACACAAGCATATGCATAAAAAAAAATAAAAAAAATGACCTGCCTCCTGACTCTTGGCTCACCAAGATATGGAAACATCTATGCTCTTACTGCTTTTTATGAAGAAGACAGAACTTAAAACCTGCTGGACTGACAGGAAAGTTGTGTACAAAGAAATGAATCACCACTCAGACACTCTGAAAGTGTGTTTGCATTTGCATTTCCCAAAATCTAAATATAAATTCACTCCTCAGAACTGCTATCTAAAGGTTCATGCGTGTTTGTAGAATTATCGCCTGTAAATGTTGATACAGACCTCAAAGGCCAGTGGAATGAGGAAGAAGCATCAGAATCACTCTGTCTCCCCCTGTCGAAGCCAAATGGAAGTGCAGGGTGAAAACCTGGGAGGAATCAAATGCATTTCGTAAACAAAGGTTTGCCATGTTTAGAAACATTTAAATGTTTAAAGTAAGGCATGGATGCATTTTTAATTACTAAACATTTACAATAAATAATACAAAAATTGTTGGTCACTTTTGTCTTTTGTTAAAAGTAAAAAAAAAAATTCAAATATTTATATACCTGTATAAAATGTGCATGCTAATACAATAGCAATGAAAAATGATTATCTCACAATTAAATTGTATAATAATATATATATATATATATATATACACATATACATACAAAATTAGATTCAGGACAAAAAAAAAAGTGGCAAGATAAGCTCACATCCTGTAAAAGACACTGACTTCAGGCAAAAATACATATCTTCAAGCAGCATGAGAGTCTATAACTCAACACCAGAGACATGAGGAGAACCCTGAGGTTAGAGAGGAATTCTCACAGACAGAGAGATTGTATGTGCAGTGCTTGTATACTGATGTACTGCATTGCGCCTTAAGACACATGCGAACGTGTTCCATGATATGAATGCATAACCTGGGATATAGAAAAGGTGAACAGATATGACCCTCTATCCATAGTGAAATGCTCCAACAAACAAGCTGTCAAGCTCAAACAAGGGTGTTAGATAAAATAGTTAAATTTCATGATCATTTAGATGGATTACATATGAATTCTACAGTAAAACTACAACTGATTACAACCTTTAGGTTGTTTTATGTGGATTTTTCAAATGGGAATATAGTTCTTCTGAAAATGTAGGTCAAAAACTAGAGGCTAGTTAATGAGTATATGACCAACTGAAGTCTGGAAATTGAACCAGCTACAGGTGACAGGGCTGGATTAGTGAATGACCATAAATTACCAGTTTGAACCAACTAAAAATCACTTAACAGCAGCCAATTTAAGTTGGTTTTATATGGATTTTCCAGCAGGGAACATTCTCTTCCTGAACAACTTTTTTTGTCAGGAACTCCATTTCGCTAACTTTACTCAAGTTGTAATCAGAGATTTCAGTCTCAGTCAGAGAGGTTCTCTGCTGGTTCTTCTCATCTTTCATCTGATAATGCACACATATCTCTGAGCCATATGCTTGACCCGAAGAGATTGAGGGGGAATCATCAGGAAAAAGCACTGGAAAACGTTTGTGTGAAACTGTGTGAGGACGAGAAAGGGGTTGGGTGAAAAGAGAAAAGAAAAGACAAATACAGAGCAATGCACATCAAATCCTGTGAACAAACACCAAGGCACAGTAAAAAAAAAAAAAAAAAAAAAAAAAACCTCCCAGCTTTGTGTCGGCTTTAAACAGAGCCATCTCTTTTGTCAAGTTTTCCCCCTCTGTTTGCACACACGATAATCTCACAAAAGCTGTTTTCCAAAGCGGTGCGACATACTCCCCCTTCTGAAAGAGTGCTTAAATTAACCGAGCTCCACGTCTTAACCATCTTAACCCCTCTGTCAAGCACAGATAGCCTCCCCCTGGGCTCGGTTTGCATATCTGAACTCTTCAATGATGGATGAGAACGGCAATTGCAGGAAAACCCTAAGACAGCACTTTGAGAAGCTGAGGGAGAAATGTGAGAGTAGAGTTTGTGGTGTTTTAATGTGCTATTATGATAACAGATAATAACTGATGCTTACCACAACACTGTCACCCAGTGCAAATAAAATTCTCTTTTATTGCCACCGTTTGGCTGAAGAAGCATCGCCTTTGCTCAGAAGAAAAACGCACACTCGCTCACAGTGATAAATGAGTCTGTTTCCTCACAGTAAACACAAATATATGGGATATTTTCAATGTATTATATTATTCAGTGCAAACAAATACTCCAATATCAGAGTGGCCTGATGAAAACTTGTAAATGTGGCTTTATAATTCAAAACATGTACATTTTCATATTTCTTATTCATTATAGGGCACTGTTGGTTACTAAAATATGTACAGGACTTAGACTAAGCCAGGATTAGGCTATAGTTTAATAAGGACATTTAAGTCATTATTATAAACATGTTTAGAACAGAAAAAAAAAAAAACATTACTGTTGAAACAAAACAAAGGCACTGTTATATTTTAAGATCAGTTTATTTCAGTTAAAAGCTAAGACTTGCATTTTAGTCTAGGACTAGAATTCCCTATCAACAGATCAAATGATAAAAACAATAGAATAATGGATGGACGGATACAACGAAAGAATGCTGCATGGATGAATGGAACGATACAATAACATACGGTTGAAACAATAGAATAATGTATTAATGTAATAATGTATAGTGTGATACAACACTAGAACGATAACGGATGGATAGAAGAAATAATAGAATAACGGTTGGACAGATGAACACTAGAATGCTAAAATAATCGATGGACAGATAGACTGATAGAATAATGGATGAATATATGGAACGGTAGAATAATGGATAAATGAAATGATCAAATAATGGATGAACAGATAGAACAATAGAATGGATGGGCAGATGGAACACTAGAATGATAAAATAGTGGATGGACGCATAAAACAATAGAATAATGGATGGACAGATTGAACACTAGAATGATAAAATAATAGATGGACAGATAGAACGACAGAATAACGGATGGGCAGATGGAACACTAGAATGATAAAATAACAGATGGACAGATAGAACGATAGAATAACTGGTGGACAGATAGAACGATAGAATAACGGATGGACCGATAGAACGATAGAATAATGGATGAGCAGATGGAACACTAGAATGATAAAATAATGGATGAACAGATAGAACGATAGAATAATGGATGGACAGATAGAACGATAAAATAACGGATTGAAGGATAGAACGATAGAATAACGGATGGACAGATGGAACACTAGAATGATAAAACAATGGATGGAAGGATAAAACGATAGAATAACGGATGGAAGGATAGAACGATAGAATAAAGGATGGACAGATGGAACACTAGAATGATAAAATAACGGATGGAAGGATAGATCGATAGAATAATGGATGGGCAGATGGAACACTAGAATGATAAAATAATGGATGGACAGATAGAACGATAGAATAATGGATGGGCAGATAAAACGATAGAATAATGGATGAGCAGATGAAACACTAGAATGATAAAATAATGGATGGAAGGATAGAAAAATGGATGGGCAGATGGAACACTAGAATGATAAAATAATGGATGGAAGGATAGAAAAATGGATGGCAGATGAAACACTAGAATGATAAAATAACGGATGGAAGGATAGAACGATAGAATAACAGCTGGAAGGATAGAACGATAGAATAACGGATGGACAGATGGAACACTAGAATGATAAAATAATGGATGGAAGGATAGAACGATAGAATAAAGGATAAAACGATAGAATTATGAATGGACAGATGGAACGATAGATGGATGAATGGATGGACGGATAGAACAATAATAATGGATGGATGAAAGGATAAATTAAAGGATGGACAGATGGAACGCTAAAATGATTAAATAATGGATGGAAGGATAGAACGATAGAATATTAGATGGGCAGATAGAAAAATAGAGTGTTAGAATAACAGATGGTTGGATGGAACGACAGATGGATGGACGTTTGACGAATGGAATGACAAAACTGATGAATAGATGGATGGATAGAATGACAGACAGAATAATGAGTGGATGGACAGATGGATACAAAAATAGAACAAGAGATGAATAGATAGATTGATAGAACAATGGAAGGAAGGCAGCTGATATATTTTTTTTTGCAGAGCCCTGAGGCTTTGAGAACCCTGAGGTATTTTCTGGTGACCAAACTGCAGCACTCTACTGAAGAAGTTCATTCCTATCCAGAACCTTCTCTTGTTCCTCCTAGTCATCCAAATGTGACCGCTGTGTTCAGAACACACATCTGCGTTAGCAAGGAATAAATTACACACCTCAAAACATACTAATTAAGAATACTAACTATTTCCCGCCATGCAAAATGGGTTCAAATGAAGAATACGCCGCTGGGTGCACATGATGTGTCTGCCTACAAGGGCCTTTTTCTGAAACTGAAAGCTCATTTTGCTTCTTTGCTTTGCAAAAGGTGATGGTGCCAAGAGACTCTGGCAGCAGGCAAAGCGGATGCTCGCTGTCCAGTGCCAAACTTGCATGCGTGAGAGAATCTGAGGCACAAACACATGCACCATCATGTGCACACGCACAAAAGAGTGCCCGGTGCCAATGTGCCAAAAGGACAACAATATACATTCATTAGTGCTTGGTGAGGGCGAGACCTCTGTGTTCCAGTCATTTTCATCCTAGGCAAACTATGATCATACAGAATAAATTAACCACACCTGTCCTTAATTGAAAACACAATGAAGGGGAGCACAAAAAAAAACACTGCTAACCTTTGTCAGGTGGGCTTGGATACCACAGAGACCTTTAGCAACCTTCAAATTATTTCAAAATGATTGTATTTATGAGCTGAATGCACATAAATGCCACCATGGTGACTCAGGTTTTAATTTGAGCTCCAGTTTTGAGCTGGGTGTGTGTTCATTAAAGAACCAAATGCGTCTGCCCCTGAAAAGACCCCAGTTTCACCAGGTGTTGTGGTGATATAGCCCTATATTTTTATTGAAATGTACAAATAAGTTTAACTTGATGACACATATATTTTAGGTTACTAAAACGCATTTTTTTGTTACTTGTATAGATAAAAATAAAACCTATATAAAAAGCCAGTTTAAAAATAATATTATGTGAAGGTGTTTTCCTTTACCAGCATAAAAAATATTTAAAAAATTAATAAATTAGATGACATTAATAATTGACTGGGAAGGACGAGAGAGTCTGTTTGACTAATTTCTGACTATGAATAATGTTGTGCTAAATTAATCAAATGCCATCATTCAGGCACCATAACACATATTTGTGTCAAAGATCTGAGGTGAATTAAGTGAACCAATTATTTCTTACAAAGAATTGTTTTTAAAAGTGTACATCACATGAAGTCAATTCTTCACAGAAACCATTAGAGGTGCCGACGTTCATCAGCCGCAGTGTGTTTGTCATTTCAGCTCAGAAATGAACATGTTTTAATTAACCTTTAACATGTGCAACATGATCGAAAATCACTGCATAGTCATGTTTAACACCAGGAAATCTTAATTAAGTTTTTTTTTTTTGCAATCAAGAATATATATAAAAAGAAATTAAAACTGATATTTTATAACAAATATATATTCACTTAAAATAAGCCATGCATAGCATAAAAACAAAAACAAGAAAAACATAATTATTGTTTTGTAAAGAGATTATTTGGACATTTCATTAAAGCAAGAAAGCAGTTGGTTTAAAAAACAACTTATGTCGAGTCTTGTAGTTATAAGAATATTTAAGAATTAAATGTAGAGAAAAATACATTTTAATTAAAACTTGCAAAATGACCAGGACCAGAAACAAGAAAACATGAAAATTAAAAATACTGATTCTTGAAAAAGTTTAATTTCTCAGATAAAATCCTTGAAAGGATTTTTTTCCGATTTGTTCCAATTACAGTGTTTCATTCCAGCCATAGAATAAAAAGAGCCAAAAAATAAAATAATAAAAAAGTAAAAGTAACAATAATTTACTAAACCATTTAATTGAACCATCATCTTCAAACATATCAAATCTCAAAATAATTCAAAAAAAATTATCTATTTTAAAAGAAATTCAGCACAGTCAAAAAATGTGAAATGTTTTTGAATATTAGCTGGACTCAAAAGACTCTGCATTGCAGCTCTGCTTAAGGGGAATAGCATGGAGCAACCAAATGGGATAAACGTAACTGAATCCCAAATGATATTGTGTGTGTGTGTGTGTGTGTGTGTGTGTTGAAGGATGAACCCAGCAGGGACAGGATTAAGGCTGTAATTCAGCCTGAAATTATTGCGTGTCATTAGAGAGGTATTGACCCCATGGTGAAAAATAATGCAATGTTAATAATTAAGGAGATGAAAAGGGATTTATCCGAGGCCACCCATTATCCTGCAACAGTATTACTTATTTACTTCCTGAGAAAAGGGACGCTGATCAAAGAAAGGTTTATCAATCTGGAAACCTCAGTACTACCGTGACCGAAGATTACAATTCACATCTAAAACCAGCTGAAATGCTAAATATTTGTGTGCCAGTTTTGTATTATAGACCTACTCACTCTACTCGCTGGCAGAAGACACTCTGTCAATGTCAGCGAATTCCAAATAACATTTTTGCGCCCTTGAAGGGCACCACAGGACACAAACAGTATTTGTAAGGTTGTTCCAGACAAAGAGAGGAATGTAATCCCTTCACTAAGATTTTATGTAGTATGTAAATGTTTTACTTCGATGGATACCTGGACAGCATACTAATTTGGGCCAAAATGTGCAACTAATAAACAAAGCACCAACTAACTGGTTAGTTTTTTTATATATTTTTGATTTGATTGGACTGCCAAGAACATGGACAATTACACAAAACTGGATTTAAAAACAACAACATCAACTTTACACCTTAATAAAATCATGTGATGTCTTTTATATTATTACACTAATGATATTATATTTTATGATGTTGTTGTTTTTTGTTTATTTTTATATGAATATTTTTATTTAGCAAGAACTACACTGTCACAAAAAAAATAAATGTGATTTTCTTTTTTAAACACTGTTTCTATTCATTAAAGTAACCTTAAAAATCTATCACAGTTCCACAAAAATTAAGCAGCAACTCGTTTCTCTCTTTAACAGTAATTCGGCATGTTAGAATTATTTCCGAATCACCGGACAGATTTGCAATTACGGAAAAAAATAACATTTTAAAATAAATAAATAAATGGGGGGGGAAATTAAAACAGGGGTCACCAGACTCTATCCTGGAGGGCATCTGACCTGCACAGTTTAGCTCCAACCCTAATAAAACACAAGCTGAAGAAAAACTCCCTCCAGGATCAGGTTTGGTGACCACTGCATTGACCAGGTCGGTTAGTCAGTGATTCGTATCTCTTCAGTCGATTGGTCTGAAGTTGTGCCTCTTTCTACAGCACAAGCCTAATAGATTGACACGAGCCTCCAGCAATAGTGTCTGCTTTGTCTACAATAACAAGGACACTGTGTCATTAACCCCCAAATCATGCTCTCATTCTAGACATGCAATCCCATCATGCCAATCCACTGTCAGTGCAGTGCTAAAGCGCCAGCTGGCTGCAGCCCAGCAGTGTGAACCCTTTACACCTTATTAACCACAGCTAATGAAGCCACCACTGATGCTAATAAGCAATACGGCGACCTCATTAACTTTTATACATAAGTGGAGGAGAAACGAAGAAGTTTGGTGAAAAGTCAATATTTGATAAATGGCTACAGATGTTGTAGGGTAAAAATGGTCAGATTCTAGAAGAAAAGGTGGAGGAAAGCATAAAAAAAGCTAATGCTGGGACATGGAATTCTTAAACATTTGCATAAGTGTAAAACTGACATATTAAGAAATTCCCCCAGTTTCACAGACAAGGCTTAAAGGAACACTTCACTTTTTTTGGAAAATAGGCTCATTCTCAAACTCCCCCAGAGTTAAAAAGTTGAATTTTACCATTTTTGAATCCATTCAGCCGATCTTCGGGACTAGCGAAGGCACTTTTTAGTATAGCTTAGCAACATTGAATCTGATCAGACCAGAAGCATCTCATTTAAAAATGACCAAAGAGTTTTGATATTTTTCCTATTTAAAACTTGCACTATCTGATCTTAACACAGTAAAAAAAAAACTGGCAGCTGAGGTTGCCGGAATGTGACCGTAAAAATATGGTAACAACGTTTTAGGTTTTACGGTTTTAAGTTAAATTCACAGTTAATTTCATTAACTGATATAATGTTAATATACCAAGCTATTAAAGTACTGAAATCAGTTTTGTAGCTTTGAAACACTGATAAGCACCAAATGCTGGTGACGATGAGACAGTCGCATGATGAACCAAAGCTTATAATATAAAATTATATTTATATACAATTATATAAAATATAAACATATAAAGAAGGTGCTCAGAGTTATTCACACAAACACTAAAAACCATCATGGTGAGTGTTATGTTCAGCTGGACATGTCAGCCCAGCTCTCAGGCTGGCACTCCAGCATCAGGCTTCATGTGTTTATCTGTTTCCATGCCTGGACTCACACAAACTGATATCTGTTGTC